>JAZGTJ010020874.1:0-10178 GCA_036877575.1 Botia almorhae
ACCTGTCAGAGAGGTAAGAACTGAACCACCGAAGTGCTGTACCTGAAACGCCCAGTGATTCGAGCGTCGTCAGGAGGATCTGGTGGTTAACAGTATCAAAAGCCGCTGACAAATCCAACAGAACATGAACAGATGATTTGGTCCGCTTTAGCCAGTCTAAGGTCTTCAACAACCTAGAGCAGTGCAGTCTCAGTCGAATGACCTTTATTGAAGCCGGATTGGTTGATATCCAAAAGGTTGTTCTGGAAGAGAAAGGCAGAGAGTTGACTGAACACGACTTTTTCTTCTTTTTTCTAAATTTTGGCCATGAATGGAAGCAGGGATACCAGTCTGTAGCTTTCAAGAAGTGTTGGGTCTAGGTTAGGTTTCTTTAGCAGTGGGGTTACCCTAGCCTGCTTAAATGAAGTGGGGAAGATGCCAGTGAGGAGAGATGTATTAATTATATGAGTAAGAGCTGTTGTGACTGCTAGAGAAATAGCTTGTAAAAGATGAGATGGAATAGGATCGAGTGGGCAGGTGGTAGTGTGGCTGGATGACATGAGTTTGGAGACCTCAGAGTCAAAGAGCTGAGAAAATGAAGTGAGTGTTTGCTGGTGTAATATTGATGTCAGTATGCGGTGTGGCAAATTAAGCACTGATTGTTGCAGTCTTGTTGATGAAGAATGTAGCCATCAGCAGAGAGTGATGAGGATGGAGTTGGAGGAGGAGGACAGAGGAGGGAAGAAAATGTTTTAAATAGCATGCGGGAGTTAGAAGCGTTGTTAATTCTGTGATGGAAGTATGCCTTTTTAGCAGTAGTGACAGCAGCAGAGAAGAAAGCCAGAAGAGATTGATAAGACATAAGGTGTGTAGTGTCATTTGTCTTGCGCCACAACCTCTCTGCACCCCTGAGCTTAGAGCGATGCTCCTGGAGAACATCAGACAGCCAGGGAGCAGAGGGGGTGGCGCAGGCTGGCCTAGACGATAGTGGACATACTCTGTCTATACAAGATGTTAGAGTAGAGCAGAGTGTGTTAGTAGCATTGTCAGTATCAAGTGAGAGGAGTTTGTTAGGAGGAGGGAGTGCGGATGAAACCATAGAGAAAAGTCTAGTGGGTGACAGTGAGCGTAGGTTTTTGCAAAAGGAGACCTGAGGTGGGGTGTGGATGGGTTAGGGAGTGATTTGGATTTTGATCCGATGTGAGGAGGAGGAAATGATCCGATGTGTGCAGTGGAGTGACCAGTGTGTCAGTAGTAGAGCAGTGTCTAGTGTAAATGAGATCGAGCTTGTTACCGGATTTATGTGTAACACATTTTAGTCTATAGAGACAACACCACAGTGGCCTCGTACTTGAATAACCAAAGAGGGCTGGATTCATGCCCCCTGTTCAGGCTGAGACAGCATATCCTTCTTTGGGCAGAGACCAGGCTGCTCTCCAGCAGAGCAATATACATTTCAGCGTTAGTAAATCTGGGAGCAGATGTCCTGTTGAGGCAGGGCCAAGTGGTGCAGTCCATTTGACAGAGGTATGCCCGAGTGGAAGTGGATTTGTTTGCCTACGGGGGTTCAGTGTTCGCCTCCGTTGGTTCTGTGTTGGAGTTTCTTCAAGAGCGCCTATCTGTAGTGTTGGCTCTGGCCATGTGATCGCCATGTCTGCTAGCCAAAAACCTGTTGATGGAGCCTCTGTTGGTGTCTAGTTTTCTGCATAGTGCCAGGCGGCTGAGGCCTTTCTGTCACATATGGGTCTCTTCTTGGGACCTTACTATTGCTTTAAGGAGTTCATTCTTAAAAGGAGTTTAAGAATGAACTCCATATCTCCATCAGAATGGCTGAGTCATTAGCCATTTTCAAGAAACAACTAAAAACTCATCTTTTTCGTCTTCAGTTCCTTGACTAATTTACTAACACACATCGCCACTTCTACTTCTTATAAAAAAAACCTTCTTAAACTGTGTTGAAATACCTGAGACCTGTCTATAGCACTTATTTACTGTTGGCTCTTATTGTAATTGAAGTGGCTTCCTTGCCTTCACTTGTAAGTCGCTTAAAGCGTCAGCCAAATGACTAAATAAATGACGTCATAAAAGCGTCAGCCAAATGACTAAATGTAAATGTAAAAAACCATATGACATTAACCCCTTCTGATTGCTCCTTAGCAGTGGAGGCGCTAGACGGCCGTCCACTGGGTGTTATCTCATAGAAGGAGGGTGAGATTCTTCAGTGGGGAGCCTGTTTAAACAAGGTCAGTTGTCTCATCAGTTCAGTGACTCGGCAGAGAGATATCCAGTCTCCCAAAACTAACATCCCTTCAGTTTACGCAGACTTAGTGAATACTGAGACTGAATACTGAGGTATTCAGCACGAAGACGGCCTCTCAGTTACCTCCTCATCGTGCAGTCGACTGTGCCATTGAACTCATTCCAGGTGCTGTTCCCCCCAAGGGACAAATTTTTCAGAAGCTAGTCAGAAGCTATGAAAGATTATATAAAGGTAAAGATTATATAAAATACGCCCATTTACGCCATTTTTTTTTAAAAAATAAGGACGGAGGTTTAAGACCCTGCATCGATTATTGTGCCTTGAATGATGCAACTACTAAGTTCTGGTATCCATTACCTTTAGTCCCAGTAGCCCTAGAACTGCTTCACCAGGCCAGGTCCACCAGACCAGGTTGAGGTACACAAAACTCAATCTGCGCAGCGCCTATAATTTTGTATGAATCAGAGAAGGAGATAAATGGAAGACCGCATTCTCAACCACTTCTAGACACTATGAATATCTAGTCATGCTAACAGTCCTACTGTGTTTCAATCCTTCATGAATAACGTGTTCAGAGACATGCTCGAGAAATGTGTCATAATCTACATCAGATTTTGGGGGTTTGCCAATTTTTACAGACACTTTTTCAGAGGCTTTAGCTCAGATGCAGCTCCCCTAACCTCCCTGATTAAGCAGGCATCTGGTAGATTGAAGTGGTGTCCCCAGGCAGAACTATCTTTTTAGGATCTAAGGAGATGTTTTACCTCAGCCCCCATCCTGAAGCATCCTGACCCTGATCAACCCTTTATAGTGGAGGTAGACACGTCTAATACAGGTGTATGCGCCATTCTCTCACAACGCCATGGCACTCCCTCTACGTTGTTTCCATGCACCTTTTTTTCAAAATGAAATTAGTATTAGAAAAATGTTATGATGGAGGCTCCAGCCCTGTCTCCACCGTGCCACCAGATGGAACCATCCCCTGAATTATAACCCGGAATCTCATTGGACTTCATCTCCCACAATGCAACTTACCTGCCGGAGTATTAGCCAAACATACAACCGAACTACAACTCCCAGAATGCACGTACCTGATGTTCTTTACCTCCTTTTTGCCACCTGTTCCAGATTAACGATGACCTATTTAAACCGGACTTTAATGTTTTGTATTTGCAAAGTCTTGATTTGCCATGGGCATTATGTGTATGATCTGGACTGTTTATGGTTTATCGATTGTTTGCTGCCTGCCCTTTTTTTTGGATTGCCTTACCATTCTTGATTGTTTGTAGCCTGATCTGATCTTGGACTGTGTTATCGCTATTAGTGAGAAACCCCAACCACAGTGATATATATAAGAGAAAGAAAACCATGTGAGAAAGCTTTCCTGTAGCTCAGTGGTTAAAGCATGACTTAACAACGCCAAGGTCATGGGTTCGATCTCAGGGATTGCACATACTCAGAAACAATGTATAGTATAATGCAATGTAAGTTACTTTGGATAAAAGCGTCTGCTAAATGCATGTAAAAAATGTAACATATGACCCATGCTTGTACTATGATTACTCTTGTGTTTTGCCTTCGTTGTGTATGTTTGCTGGCACGGACTCTGTTTATCAAAAATTCTAATAAATTGCTGCAGATGGATCCAAATCAGTCTGACTCTTTACTACACCTGCCTTGATCTTGGATTGTACTACCGTCTTTGTTTGCTGCCTGCCCTGAACCTTGCCTGTCTGACGTTTATTCTCTCCGCCTTGCCTCCTCTGATCCCGATCGCTGTTTACAATCCTTGCCTGTCGACTATTCAATTAAAATCGCTGCATATGGATCCTAACATATCTGACTCTCCATTACACCACCAAGTAGGGCATTGCAATAATCATGTCTTGATGTCATGAATGCATGAATTAATTTTTTCAGTATCTGGCTTGGACAGCTTGTGTCGTACTTTTGATATATTTTTAAGATGAAAAAATGCAAGTTTTACAAATATTGGAAATATGGTTTTCAAAGGACACATTGCTATCAAAAATGACATCCAGATTCTTGGCAAAATAAAACAGGTGTAAGAGTAAGGGAGTGTTCTAGGTTGTTCCGTGCTGATGATTTTCATCCAATAAGTAAAACTTTGTTTTTTTCTGAAGTTAATAGTAGAAAGTTGCTAGTCATCCAACTTGCAAGTTTTGATATCGACTATGCATTCTGTTTGGTAACTTCATGAGTGAATTTATGAATTTATTATAGCAGTGATCTTGGGTTCAAACCTTGATTGCACTATAAATTACTTCAAAAGCATCTACCAAATGAATAAACGTAAATGTAAATTGGAATTCACCAGCTAGAAGGCGCTTAACTTTAAAATGTAACTATAGGTCGTAATAAGCTTCAAAAGCAGTCATTTTCTGGAGAAGGGCAGTCTCAATTTAAAACAGCCTTAATAACCAGTTTTTAGAACTGGACATACTTATTTATTGAGTATGTCCAGTATGGTTGAGTATGGTTGATGCAACAGAGTGATTTTGAGAATTTAGGGTTTACAGAAGAGAACACCATTTATGACACTTTAGTGCTAAAAATATTGGCTCCTCCCCTACTGCTGAGGGTCTTCAGTGTGTTTTAATTATGCCTCATACTGTGGCTTTTACCTTAAGAAAAAATGAAAAATTTCAAAGAGCAACTTTATCATCATTTATCTGTTTAGCTTTTTTGAGGCTGCCTCACCCATGGAGGATAACGGAACATATCTGCCATGACCAACTTGGCTATCAATTTTGCATGAGCACAATGAAGCCATCATGAAGTCAGCATGATGTTAGCCAAGCCTCAAATGACACACTAAAGGACCAGCCACAGTATTGATTCATAAATCTTCACTTGTTGTTTCATAATTAGTAATGTGTTTAGTCCTTTAAAAAAAATTGTTTCCTTTACAATAAAGTCATGTTGGCTAAAGTCATAGTCAATGGCTGTCACAGTTTCTGGAAAGAAACAACAGAAAACCCAATTGCAAGCAAGGGGGTATTTATTACAGTTCAATTCAAATGCAGACAATGAAGACGGAAACAGTCACAGCTCAGACAAGGACGAAGAACTCTGGGTTCAGGACGGCAGCCCGGTGCAGACAGAGGTAATGGTGGTGGCGGGACATCGGCAGGGTGACGGGCAGGGCAGAAGTGACTGCTGGCGGCTGGATGTGTCGTGGCGGCAGGAACCGGAGGAAGACAGGTGAGAGAAGCGGCGAGCTGGACGGCGGACTCCGGAGCGGAGTGTGACTCCACAACAACGTGGACGGCCTGAAGCTTAGACAGGACAAGACGAGACACAAACTAAGCTAACTGACAGACTAAGACTAGGAAACTGGAATGACTATGAAAAACTTGGACTCAACTAAGCTCAGCTATACTAGACTAAGAAGTTTTGAACTAAATGTTCAGCACAGATCAGGAAACGGGAAACATCCACGACAATCTGACAGCAAGGGGAAAACACAAGGCAAATATAAAGGGGAGAGAATGAGCACGTGAACAGGTGATAACGGAGATGTGACACAGCTGGGACAAAACGAAAGGGTGGGGCTGACGCGGACAACGGCATGTGAAGAGCTGTCAAACAGCCATGGGCTCCGACACAAAACAATACAAACCCGGCTGATCACCCAACGTCCTGACAGTACCCCACCCAACACCCCCCCCCCAGGGGTGCTACCTGACATCCCAGACAGAGGGTTAGCCTGCCGGCAACGGAAGTCCTCGATCAAGGAATGGTTCAGGGTGTCCCGGGACGGCCCAACTCCGCTCTTCCGGGCCATAGCCCTCCCAGTCCACCAAGTACTGAAAACCTCTGCCCCTGCGATGAGCGTCTAGTATTCGTCTTCAGAGGAAACTGGCTCGCCATCCAGGAGCCGTGGAAGAGGAGGGGCTGGGACTGGGGCAGAGGTTGAAAGGTTAAGGGGTGAGAACTGCACTGGTTTAATCCGGGAGATGTGGAAAACCGGATGGACCCGACTGAGGGATGGGGGCAGACAAAGCCTGACCGCCACCGGACTCAACACCTTAGCGATCCGGTAAGGTCCAATGAACCTGGGTGCCAGCTTGCGAGAGAGCACTCAGAGAGGAGTCCTTAGGATGGTACTTAGTGGAAAGCCAGACCCATTGACCACAGGTGTATACAGGTTGAGAAACTCTGCAACGGTTGGCAGCCGCTTTGGTGAGCCGTAAAGTCCGGGCCAGGACTTTCTTGGCCTTCCTCCAAGTGCGACGGCGAAGCGTTGCGACGAAGGCCAAGGCCAACAGCATCACAGCTTTGGGTTCTTGTGCGGGAAACAAGGAAGGTTGGTAACGAAGACAACATTCAAAGGGAGACAGACCAGAAGCTAAGACAGGTAAGGAATTCCGGGCGTACTCAACCCATGAGAGCTGGTGGCTCCAGGAACTTGGATTCTGGGACGTCAGGCAGCTGAGAGCTTTTTTGAGATCCTGGTTGGCCCACTCACACTGCCCGTTGGTCTGAGGGTGGAAGCCGGACCACAGACTCGATGTGGCCCCAATCTGTCTGCAGAACCCTTTCCAGAACCGAAAGATGAACTGCGGGCCCCTGTGGGATACAACGTCAGCCGGTAGCCCGTGCAACCAAAAGACGTTTTCGACCAATAACTGAGCCATGAAGTCCGGGCCAGGACCTTCTTGGCCTTCCTCCAAGTGCAGCGACAGCGCTGGACAAAAGCCAAGGCCGACAGCACCGCAGCCTCGGGTTCCTCTGCGGGAAACAAGGGAGGTTGGTAACCAAGACAACATTCAAAGGGAGTCAGTCAGTAGCCCGTGCAACCGAAAGACGTGGTCGACCAATAACTGAGCAGTCTCTCGGGCTGAGGGCAGCTTGGGAAGGGGAATGAAATGAGCCGCCTTGGAAAAGCGGTCCATCACAGTCAAGATGACAGTGTTGCCGTTGGAGGGGGCAAGCCCAGTGGCAAAATCAAGGGCGATATGGGACCAAGAGCGAGGGGGAACTGGAAGAGGCTGGAGCAGACCAACAGGCGGAGAGCTAGAAGTCTTGTTCTGGGCACAGATGGGGCAAGCCAACACGAACTGCCTGATGTCAGGCCTCATGGCAGGCCACCAAAATCGCTGGTGGAAGGCTGCCAGCGATCTCTGAATTCCCAGATGGGACGTGAGCTGGGAAAATTAAGCCCACCAAAGGACTTCAGGCCGCAGCGCAGCTGGCATGAACAACTGACCCTCTGGGCACCCCTCCGGAATTTCACCCTCTCGACCGGCCAACCTCACCCGCCACTCGATCCCCCAGGAGACAGACCCTACCACCACCCCCTTCTTTAGGATGGCTTTGGTGGAATCCTCTCCCTGGAAGTTGCGGACACACAAGAGAGGGCATCGGGCTTATTGTTCTTAGACCCGGGCGGATACGAGAGCGTGAAATCAAAACGGACAAAATAGAGTACCCATCGGGCCTGGTGTGAACTCAGTCTCTTGGCCGAACGGATGTATTATAAATACTTATGTTCTGTCCAGACCAAGAAGGGCTGAGCTGCCCCCTCCAACCAGTGACACCACTCCTCTAGAGCCACCTTAACCGCCAAGAGCCCCGTTTGCGATGTCATAGTTCCGAAAGGCGCAGGGGTGCACCTTCCCATCTGATCCAGACCTCAATCTCCACCTCCACAATGAATTTATATTCAGGATCTAGAAATCAGAGAACAGGAGCCGAGGTGAAGTGGGATTTGAGTTCACCAAAGGCTCTGAGTGGGGAACCAAGAAGAGCTTGGTTCCCCACTACTACTGGAGTAGTCTGTGACGGACCAAAATCATCTTCCAACATGCTGACAGAGCTGAAAGAACTGATGTAGATTCACTAAAAACACTCGGTGCTGAAATAGCTCACATCAGAGAATCATTGAAGCGACCAGCTTTCACCTCCCCTCAATATCCTCTCCCCGCACAGAAAGTCCCTGAAAGAGAAATAGTTCAGTGTCAAGTGCAGCCATATTGGCCATCACCAACCACCCACCAAATGAGTGTAAATACTCTGTTTCAACCCCAGTATATGTGCCAGCAATACTATGTACCCCCTACTCATTCACAAGCAAGAAAATGCTTTAGTTGTCAGCAGCAAAGAACAGAGGAACGTTGCATGCATTGTTTTAGATGTGGCAGCGGTGAGCACTTCCAAGCAGGATGCAGGGTTCGTGGCATCAAGCCTTCAAGAAAAAGGTCTTTAAATGGAGAGATGTTACTTCCGCGGGACAGGGAGTAACCAGATCTACTGACCAGTCCCAAAGATGTGTAGCCTGTGCAACAACAGAGAAGCAAATAAAGCAGTGCTCAAGATGTAAAAATGTGCTGTATTGCCAAACTCACCATTGGGCTGAACACAAGCAAACTAGTAGCAACTCACCAATATCAGTGTAAAATTCCTACCTGACCACGAGTGCCCACGCTTCCTGTGGCAACCAAGTAAACCAGCGTTTTACCCTGTGACCTCACTAGTTGGAAGGCAGTCCCTCATTGAATGTTACCTGCAGGGCCATAGAGTTTAAGCATTGTGGGACACAGGCTCTCAGGTATGTGCCATTGATGAATTGTGGAAACACAAATATTTATCAGAAGTCCCATTGAGAGATGTTTCCAACATACTTGAATCTCCAAATACTTTTAACTAAGTGGCTGCCAATGGTATTGATATGCCCTACATTGGATATGTTGAAGTGACTTTCAGACTAGCATCACAGACATCTCACAATACTGAACTGGTCATTCCCATACCTGTAGCGAGGGGTCAAAACCTCTCTCACCCTATCATAGGGTTCAATGTAATACAACAAATAGTGACCTCCATGGAACAAGTACAGCCAACTACTGTGAGTGGAAACATAATTGAAAGAACACATTCCCCAGCCTAAAGAGGAGCAGACATTCATCAAACTTGTAAGTGCTGAGAGCTCATGTGAATGCACAGTAAAGATCACAAAAGGGCATGTTAATGTCCCCAAACAAAGTATTGTGCAGGTCTCATGCCAAGCGTACATGCAGCCAGTTAAAGAGGACAGCACATTAATTTTTGAACCTGATGTGAATCCCTGCTGGGCGGATGGGCTTCACAAAAAGTTCACAGAAAGTTTAGTAAGATTGAAACGAGGGGCTCCAACAAATATCACATGACACTGATCATGATATCACTCTGATGGGCCAGACACCGATTGGTACAGTACAGCTTGTCAAGAATGTCTTCCCTGCTTGTATGCTCGAGGTGCCAGAAACCCTACCACCGTCGGGGTGCATCACATCCAGGCTGTGCATAACTGTCACGACAACACCAATACTGATGAGTGGGACCCGCCAATCGATATCAGCCACCTGAGTAAACACCAGAGGCAGGTAGAACAGCAAATGTTAAGAGAAGAGTGCCAGTCATTTTCCAAGTCAGACAACAACATTGGGTGTATCAGAAATTTGCAGTTGAGTATCTCGCTTAACCCTCTGTGGTCGGCAAACGCGCCGGCGCGTTTTGAGGCATGTTTTGATGATAGCGCGGAAATGAACGTAAAATGCTCCGTCATTTTTAATCGTACAGATACAACCAATACATCATTCGAATCTGTAAAGGGTCTATTTTTGTTTGTATACACTCATAATAACAATAAAACCCTGTGCTTTTATAAAAAAAAAGAAAACAGACAGGGTACGCACTCTGCCGTCGCTGTCTCTGTCATCTCTTTTCACAGACACGTAAATAAAACAACCTAAATCTCAGTAAATACGTGCCCCACATACATAATGAATATACGCATAGAAAGCTTGAAGTGTGCACGTTTGCATAAACCAATTCAAATCAAAAACAAATATTCTCTTTTTAAGTAATCCGTATGAATGTTAGAGGATGTATCGTTTCTCCTGTATCACCTCATTACCGCTAATGTGATCCCGCC
>JAZGTJ010020875.1:0-10178 GCA_036877575.1 Botia almorhae
ATAATGTCTACTTAAAGTTAATGTAAAGCTTTGAGAAATTTGCTACATACTCAGTATTACCTACATTATACTATTTCTATTTTCATGTTTAAATAGTAGCTGTATAACAAATGGAAGACGTTTTAAAAAATGTAATATGCACAAAATATGTTGTAGCACATTAGAACTGTCTGCTTCTTGCGTAAGTCCACAAACAATGTGTTATACTTAGAACTTGTAGTAAGTTAAGTAAACTGTAGTAAGTTGTCTAAACCTCCAGAATGGGTGTGTGACTTATATGTAGGTTATATACTAAAATTATATTAACACATTAAATTAACACATTAAATTAAATTAACACATAGTAGAGACATACAGGAGACGACACATTTAGACGTCGAGGGACGTACAGAAAAGACGTGCAATTCACATCCAGGTAACGTCAAAGACGTCGGTTCAACTTTCATTTTGGAACTATTTTTCAACCATGACGGGACGTGTCGGAGGGACAAAGAGTGGACTGCAGCTGGAGTCAGTGCTTAAAGAACCACTACGCACAGACGTATGCAAGACATGGGTTTCAGCTGTCGCATTCCTCGTGTCAAGCAACTCTTGAACAACAGACAGTGTCAGAAGCGTCTTGCCTGTGTAACCGGTCTGCTTTCAGCCGCTGTTACTCCCCTCTGTGTTGTGTATAAGAAAGACCAGGACACTTGCCACTTCAATTCACTGGAGCAGGTTTATTAAGTCACCTCCAACATGGACTGGCCACCGTCTCCTCCCAGTGTATGTAATGCGAACTGGCGAGAGGTGCGCACTTACGTCAAAATGGCGTTAGTGTAGCGCTAGAAGCAAATTTCAAATTAAAAGTCACTAACTAGTGGATAGCAGAATAAACGTATTTCACCCAAAGAAAAACTGAAATAAATCAGAAATACAAGAAGGATTTTAGTGAAAAAGCACAATGTATTACATTCAGGTTGTACTCACTATAACCCGTTACATTCACCCCTTCCAGATTTTACTAAAATCTGTACTGGATATAAATCAATTAGCTGGTACAGGTCTGCAATAAAACATTCATTAGTTCAACTTGTGAGTTACCCAGTAATGGGTCAAGAAAAACCTTGGGGTGATCAAACCCAAGACTATCTTGGAACAATACGGTGCCTTGTACACCATAATATGACCTGATCCTTACATCTTTTGGATAAAGTCAATATGTCTCATCACACAAAATAAAATACAGTAGAATACTTCTTAAAACAAAGAAAGAAATGACCCAGATCTCTTTTTCAAATGACTTCCTACACCTTGGAGGTTAAAGGGCTTCTGAACTATTCACTCAATTAATTTGTTCACTTTCTTAACAACTCTATCTGCCCTTGTTCTGACACCCTGAATGTCAGGAACTGGAATTTGGGTATCAGTGTCAGTTTGAATGTCAGTGAGAACTTGTGCTTGTGTATGTGTATCTGTTTTATCGTCAGTGTGAATGTCAAAAGGGGTCAAACTGGATTCATCTCCATGTTGAGAAAGATTCCTGTCACTACTCTCTTTAGATTGTTTCTGGTCTGAAATGGTCTGTTTTCATGGCTTTCTTAAAAACAAAGTCCTGATCTAGACAACTTTCAGACTCTTGGACTTGAGGGCTTTCAGTATGGCGTTTAAATAGACTCAAAAGTCGCGCACACGAAATCTACGAGCACGCAATTGAAGCAAGCGGGCAAAACAGATCCACGAGAGGAAAATAACAACGCGAGAGGGCATCTGTGCACCGCGTTTGTACACCGCGAGCGCACAGAACAGTATTTACGAGCGAAAATGAATACTGGCGAAAGCCCCTGCTGCTTAGCGCGCACAACTGCACATGGGGGCTCGCTCGCTAGCTCCTCGAGTTGACTTTTGACACTTTGAGGGTGGGGCAATGACTTTTGTCTTCCCACCTGTGATTGCTTATTTGTAAAACAACTACAATCTGCCGCCTCCCCTCCCCCCTTACAGCATAATATAAAATCAATGTAGTTAATTGTTATGAAAATATTCTGCATACGTCTATTTTGGTTCTATTATTTATTGCACGGTGTCTAAGTGATCAATTCCATAATGTTCTTGGCTTCTTTTTGATTTCTGTAAAGTAGTCAGCTCATATTTACGATAGACTGATTATATACATATCTGTAAACTGTTATTAGGAAGAATTGCAGGAGGCAGCAAGAAAGGTCGTGTTACTGCTGCAAAGCGCCCTTTCCCGGCCTGCAACAAGAGACAGTGAGGATTGTTCTCATCCTTACCTAAACTTACACTGATCTGCTTTTCTAAAATATTGACAATTACATCATTTTGCACATTGATCATACAATGCATGATATTAAAGCAGCAATGTTTTCACCATTTAATATAAAAGTAGTAGGGTAAGTGTAAACCTACATTTAAGTGGATATGTGTAAGTGTAAACCTACATGTGCTTTTCGGAGATATTGGCATAAAGTAAACAATAGGTTCAAATGTTTAATTAATATAATATAAAATGCTCAATTAATATATAGTAATGGCTTGATGACATGCATTTTATAATCTAAAATTAAGATATTAAATGAATAATGTTAAAAGTCTTGGCTTGTAAGTGTGTGTCTGCAGATTCCTGTCTATGACGGTGTACACTACAGGGTCCCACTTATCTGCTAATTTCCTCTTCCCTCTTTCTCCTTTATTCGCCACCAGCACTCGATCCCCAACGTTCAGACATGTTCCCTTGACTTTCTTGTTGTAACCTTTTGCCTGCTTCCTCTGCTCCTTTTCAGAATGTCTCTGTGCAATCTCGGCAGCTTTGTGGAGGTGTGACATTAATGATTTCAAGTATGTACCATGATCAACAACTACAGGGTCGTGTAGCACCTGTCGGAACATAACATCCACGGCAATCTTGGTATACGCCGAACATAAGCTGGAAAGGAGCGTACCCTGTTGTTTCATGGACTGTGGTGTTGTAGGCAAAGGGCAACGTTTGTATTTGCTCTGTCCATTTGTGCTTCTCTTTTAGAGGCAGAGTTTGGAGCATACTTCCTAAGGTCCGATTAAACCTCTCTACGCCCCCATTTCCCATGGGGTGGTATGCGGTGGTGTGAGACTTGGCGACACCTGACAGTTTGAAAAGCTCTATTAAAAGGGCACTTTCAAAGTTGGCTCCCTGGTCTGTGTGGATGCGACTCGGGAATCCGTACACACAGAATACTTGGTCCCACAATTTCCTTGCGACTTGTTTCGCTGACTGATTCGCACAAGGGAAGGCATGAGCCAACTTTGTGAAATGGTCTGTCATAACGAGTACATCAACGGAACTCTTTTTCCCATCCTCCGCAGTCCAGAAATCCAGACATATCAGCTCCATGGGCATAGAAGTCTTAATACTTTCAAGTGGGGCCCGCGCCGATGGTTCCGGAGCCTTGGCTAGAATGCATGTTTGACAGCACTTGATGTATTCGCAAACATCATGCCCCATTCCTGGCAAAAAAAAAGCGTTGGCGGGCTAGATGGGTGGTTCTCGCTTGCCCTTGGTGGCCCGCTAATTCATGCATGCCCGTCAAAGCTTGGCCCTTAAGACTGGAAGGTAAGACCAACTGATACCACTTTTGTTTACTGTGAGGATCTTGTGTGACTCGGTACAGCATTCCATCCACAATCTTAAGTTTATCCCATTGTCTGAAAAGAGATAGGGTTCTGGAGTTCATATTTGCCTTTTCTCGCCTTGATGGTTGGCACTTTAAATTCTTAACGGACATGACTTTTGAAATGACCAAATCAGCCTCTTGCAAGTCGCGAATTTCATCTGCAGCAATCATAGGAAGGGTGTCAGTACCAGCCGGCACTAATTCTTGGTAAGACTGAATTAGCTGCACCGCTCTTGCTTGAGATGTCTCTTCCCACTGGTCATGTGCACTTAAACAAGCTTTGATAGTGTCACTGTCAGAAGATAAGGCAAGACAGGATTGGCAACTCCTTGACGAAAAGTATCTCAAACTCCATTGCCATCAATTTCTTCAGCCTTGACAAGCAAAACATGATAACGCTCCTTCATTAGCCTGCTACTCACTGTCTTGACAAAAGGGTCTCTACTCACTGCATCCGCCACTACGTTTTTTGTCCCTCTTATATGCTTCAGCTCAAAGGTGTAAGCTGCCAGTTTGGACACCCATCACTGCTCACAAGCGTAGAGTTTTGCTTTGGACATAACATACGTGAGCGGATTGTTGTCCGTCCAGACAGTAAATGTTTGACCTTTCAACCAGTGGCTAAATTTCTCGCACACGCTCAATTTAAGTGCCAGAAACTCGAGCTTATGAACAGGATAGTTTCTCTGTGATTTGCTCAGAGTCTTGCTTGCAAACGCGACTGGACGAGCTCGCTCTTGGCCTGCAGGCACTTGGGATAACACAGCTTCAAGTCCATCAAGTGAAGCATCAATCGCCAGAATCAAAGGTTGAGTAAAGTCAGGATGCGCCAAGATCACACTTTGTAGCAGACTTTCCTTGAGGCTACATAAGAAACGATCGCATTCTGCCGTCCAATCTTCAGGCTTGAGCTTCCTGTAAGTTCCTGCTTTAACATCTCCCTTAGTTCCAGACATCAGGTCCATGGTGCTGAAGAGAGTGTTTCCGCCTAGAGCGACCAAGCAGTCAGACTGGTGTGGAAGTGGATGTGCATCCTTTATCGTTCTCGCATTCAACCATCTGAAATCTGTGCATATTCTGAGACTGCCATCCTTCCTCCACACTAGAACTAACGGGGAAGCATATTCACTTACAGACTTTCTGATTATCCCTTGTTCTTCCATCTGAGACAAAACCTGCCGCAGCTTTTGGTAGTGTGCAGGCGGCACTCTACGATAAGGGAGTCTGAATGGGCGCTCATCCATTAGCCGAATGCGGTGAACGAAGCCCTTTACTTCTCCACAGTCCAAAGCATGCTTGAAAAACACATTGTTATATCTCTCCAATAACTGGACTAACTTTTCTCTGGTCTCATGGCTGACAGAACAAGACTGGATGTCAAGATCAGCAAGACCAACAGTTTTCAATCGCTGTCTGAAATCAGCTGATGAATTAGGTAAGCGTTGACTTCCCTTTTCCAACACCTCAGCTCGACTCAGCCCTTGGAAAATTTCAAAATCCTCCACGGCGACACATGGGAATACGTTTGCCAGTTTGCGATTTCTCTTGAGAGTGACTGGCTTGTCAGAGAAATTGGTGACTTTTACGGGAACCCAGCGATCACCCCAGAATGGTGTAACAACACGCCCAATCATGATGTCTCGTGACACACACCTTGAAGTTGTTGGTTCTACTACAACTGTGCTCCCGAGTGACATGGGGACATTTTTTGGCAACTTTCCCCAGACAAGGTGCTCCTGTCTTGCTAAGAGGGTGACACACTGCTGTAGCTTGATTGTTCCCACCTTGTCTGGCAGCTCCGAGCCCTTCCATCGACATGTGTTGGCCATGACATCTAGGAACTGCTCACATCCTGTCATCGGTTTCACTGTCTGATTTGAAACAAGTCGCCAGTAATCACTGACACCTTTCATGCGATATGCGAGGAATGTGATCACATTTGTGCCAATAATTAGATTATCCCGCTGGCCAGGTACAACGAGAATAGGCACTAGGCAGCTCTCTCCATAAATTTTCAGTTCAACCTCATACATACATGTTGGCCTAGTGACTTTGCCCCCACAACCTACTAAGACGACTTCCTGTTGAAGAGGTGTGGGTGTAGGCAATACGTTCTCACTTAACATCCTCTTTTCTGCTTTGTCACTAAGGGTGCAGGCCATGGATCCTGTATCAAGCATTCCCTTCATTGAAAACACATTATTTACACTGGTGCATAGAACAATTAATCGAATGCCTCAACTGCCTGGACATTTTGTGCTATCACTTTGGTCCCAGTTGGCGCCTGTGCACATGCATTCTCATAAAACTATTGAAGATCAACACTCTCTAGGGGTTCTTCACTTGTGCCCACGCATCCCCCTTCCAAACATGAGCCATCTAGTTTAAAACTGATGAGCCCCTGACTGGTGTCGGGCCAGATCTGGGCCTGTCACCGGTACAATCTCTCTTACTTTGCTTTGCTTTGTGGCTGGTTAGATGGCATTTGGACATTTTGAGACAGTGCACGATCAAGAAGACTAATCAGGGTCCTAATACAATTGTCATCACTCTCTACAGTGTGTGTTGGACTGACATGGCTACATTCATCTGGGCCAGCTGGAGAGCCGACATCCACTTCATCAGCCTCGTGGGATGTCTGAACATGAGCAGTGACATGTCTTGTGGTAGCATGACGCTTTGGCTTCATCGATATCTGCTCTTTCAACTGCATTTGATACCGGTCGAGTTGTTTTTGGATCTCCTGTGTGGTCCATTTTTCTGGAGCTTTGAAACAGAACACTGAAACTAGAGTGGGGTCGGGGCAGTACTTTACGAACATCATGGCTGCTTCTTGACATGGATCCTCCATTCGTCTTCCAAGTCTCTTTAATGCTTCCTCTGCAAGATCCACTGCTTTATTCAGCCATACCCAGTACTCGACAGGTCCTTCTCCTGCTAAAGGTACAGTGCCATAAAAGTCAGCCAAAGGCATGCATGAATAACTCACATCGCTAAAATGTTGTTTCAGAATGTCCATGATAACCTTTGGGTTCTCAACTGGGTTTAAAGCTGAATTACAACGAAGAGTAACTTTGACGACATCTTAAGCTTTACCAATCAATCTGCTTAAAATCTCTTAATGTTGCTCTGCTAATGGTATTCCTCTTTTTCGCAGATACGTGTCCATAAGCTCCTCCCACTCACAGACTCCAAACTTGTCCGACGAATCACCACGGTAGACTGGGGGCTCTTTTGCGTCTGATTGCATGACCAATCTCACTCCAGTCAGGTTGAGTGAAGGTATGTCAGTAAATGTCTTAGTGGGACTTAACCCCTGTGTTTGTGCACCTCTATTCTCTCCTTCCCCGTAACTAGTCTCCCTTTGAGATGCTAACATTGTCTGTCCAACTTGTTGAGCGATATGTGCTTTCAACCCTTGCCAGTTTGGATCATTTATGTCTGGAACAGCTAAAGGCAAAGTGTCAGCTGTTGGACTGGGAACATTATCAATTACAAGTGTGGAGCACAAAACATGGGGTCTTCTGTTCACTCTACTTTCCCTTACATTTGGAACAACTGGAGTTTCACCAAAAATCTTGCCCCTACCGAGACCCAACCCAGTCATTGTTTCATCAAATTCATCTCCGTTTAAACTAAATGCCATTTTCAGTTTCACACACGAAATAAATTGAGTAGAAGATAAATGTCCAAAAAGAATAAACACTATTTTATTAAGTATCAGTCCAAGAATAATAATCACTTAATAAAGAGATGACCAGTCAATGTAAGAAATCCCAAATGTCTGTTTGTGTTCTCACAGTTTTTTACTTACAAAACCGTGAACCTCAAAGCAGCGTCCCCCGGTGACCCGACTAACGTAGATCCTGAAGCAAATCTTCATCCGGGTCACGGCACCAATGTAACCGGTCTGCTTTCAGCCGCTGTTACTCCCCTCTGCGTTGTGTATAAGAAAGACCAGGACACTTGCCGCTTCAATTCACTGGAGCAGGTTTATTAATAGTCACGTCCAACACGGACTGGCCACCATCTCCACCCAGTGTATATAATGCGAACTGTGGATTAACATCAATAAAGCTGATAAATCGCTTGTGGACATCTCATAACAGCACATTCCTCCTCCCAATGTATGTAATGCGAACTGGCGAGAGGTGCGCACTTACGTCAAAATGGCGTTAGGGTAGCGCCAGAAGCAAATTTAAAAATAAGTCTCTAAATAGTGGATAGTAAAATAAACGTATTTCACCCAAAGAAAAACAGAAATAAATCAGTAATACAAGAAGGATTTTAGTGAAAAAGCACAATGTATTACATTCAGGTTGTACTCACTATAACCCGTTACACCTGGGCTAAAGACAAAATGGACTGGACTGCTGCTGAGTGGTCCGAAGTTATGTTCTCTGATGAAAGTAAATTTTGCATTTTCTTTGGAAATCAGGGTCCCAGAGTCTGGAGAAAGAGAGGAGAGGCACAGAATCCACGTTGCTTGAGGTCCAGTGTAAAGTTTCCACAGTCAATGATGGTTTGGGGTGCCATGTCATCTGCTGGTGTTGGTCCACTGTGTTTTCTGAGGTCCAAGGTCAATGCGGCTGTATACCAGGATGTTTTAGAGCACTTTATGCTTCCTGCTGCTGACCAACTTTATGGAGATGCAGATTTTATTTTCCAACAGGACTTGGCACCTGCACACAGTACCAAAGCTACCAGTACCTGGTTTAAGGACCATGGTATCCCTGTTCTTAATTGGCCAGCAAACTCACCTGACCTTAACCTCATTGAAAATCTATGGGGTATTGTGAAGAGGAGTATGCGATATGCCAGACCCAACAATGCAGAAGAGCTAAAGGCCACTATCAGAGCAACCTGGGCTCTCATAACACCTGAGCAGTGCCAGAGACTGATCGACTCCATGCCACGTCGCATTGCTGCAGTAATTCAGGCAAAAGGAGCCCCAACTAAGTATTGAGTGCTGTACATGATCATACTTTTCATGTTCATACTTTTCAGTTGGCCAAGATTTCTAAAAATCCTTTCTTTGTATTGGCCTTAAGTAATATTCTAATTTTCTGAGATACTGAATTTGGGGTTTTCATTAGTTGTCATTTATAATCATCAAAATTAAAAGAAATAAACACTTGAAATATATCAGTCTGTTTGGAATGAATGTATACATTATACAAGTTTCACTTCTTGAATGGAATTAGTGAAATAAATCAACTTTTTGAAGATATTCTGATTATATGACCAGCACCTGTATTTTACATGTTTGCCTGTTTCTCCTGTCTTTAATTTTGTAAACATGTATTTTGAGAAAGACTTACATGTAGGCTACTTGTAGTACATGTACTTAATATAGTAATAATAAGTAGTTACATGTAGTTGCATGTACTTATTACAGTTAATAGTTACATGTACATTATAGTAATAATAGTAAATTATGCATAATTACATGCGACTAACCCTAAACCAAACCCTAACTCTATAACAAGTACACGTTGTTAATATTACTGAATTGAAGTATAGATTAACTCATTAAAGTGTAACCATATTTTGTATTCTCATCATCTTCTTGTTATAGTTCTGTAATAATTTTGTTGTTTCGTTTCTGCTGTTTCTGATGCCCCGCCCTGATTGTTCTCACCTGTGTCTTCGTGTATATATATTCCTAGTCTTTACTTGACAGCTATTGTTTGATGTTGTTATTGTTTGCCTGTGCTTGTGTATTCTTGCCTGTGCTTGTGTATTCATGTTCTCTGTTCCTTGGGTGTGCTTCTCTTGAATCTAGTTTCTCTTTGCCATGCATGTTATGTTATATTGTGCTATATACTATATTTTCAATTTTAGCATTAAGGTTTGGAACAAACTATGATAGTAAGATTCTGAAGAGAGACAATCATTACAATTATTGTGTTCTTCATGTAACTTAAATAACACTGCACCCAAACTTTAGGTTACTATCGTAACCCTGGTTCACTGATAACATGAAGTGAGGTATCTCACTATGGGAACGCCCTCGCGTGACCGATTGCGGAAGCACCACTGACACCACGTCTGCCACCTACGGCAGACCAATCGCTGCAGCGATCAGGGAGTCCCACCTCCCAGTATATAAACCGCAGCTACCTGCCGTTTCGTCATTCTCCGCATATCTCTTCTCCGTGCGACTCAGGCAAGGAGGGCAATAACATGCGATACCTCACTTCATGTTATCAGAGAACCGGGTTACGATAGTAACCTAAACATTCTAAACATTCTAACATTCGTTCGGTATCTCACTATGGGATATAGCCAACTCCCGTATTGCCGATATGCTGACGAAGCAGACTAAGATATATAGAATCTGAAAACCCCTCTTTATCCAACTCAAAAAGGATAAACAGATCAGAGCAACTGATACACCGGATCACCCAGGTGTTCACTAAGAGCTCTTCTCTTCAGCTCTCGGCGAAGGCGGTCGCAAATTTTCCCTCTCCCTCCCCTATCTCTCCTTGCTGGCTTCTCTTGTCTTGTAACTGTTAGTTCTATCTC
>JAZGTJ010020876.1:0-10177 GCA_036877575.1 Botia almorhae
AACCGCAGTCTGTCATCGACTTCAAAAGATATTAAACTCACCACCTAAAACAAGCTTTTTAAATATTTGTAGAAAGTATGAATTGGTATATTGTATGTGTACACACACAAATACATCATAAGCAAACGAATGTATACATGCATATACGTATGTATGAAAAGTCCAAAATATCTACAAATAATTCAAAGTGTAATTAAATAAACCCAGAGCAGAGACATTTAAACACGTTTGCAATGTGAAAAGGTTAGAAAAATTAAAGAGAAATATAAAATCAATATAAAATAAAAATCTAATTAAAAAGAACGTCATGTAAAATGTACGTCAGTATAAACGAGTGTAATTATGTATATTTTATATAAATTTATAGAACTAGCTAGTTTTATAGCTAAACTGTCAGATACACGTGACATTTGGGCGGCAGTCTAAAAATATGAAGCCACACCTTATTGCTTTCAGTGGAAATGGTCGGACAGTCTGTATTTCACATATGCTGCCTCAGGCATTTGTGGTCACGTTGACGTCATCACATGATACTCTATTTGATTTTATTGCTTGTTAGCAAAGATTTTGGTTCCCCTTGATCTTGTATTAACTCAATGTGTGAGTTAATAATATACAATTCTGCATTCTTTGTTATGTTTGAGCTGTAGAACAGGATGTGCTTGCATGATCGATCTTGAACTGATAATAGAAGCCCAGCATTACAAAATAATGTGTCTTAATTGATTATAACTCCCTTAAACTGCTGGCATAGACTGTTGGCATGATTCTGTGTGATCTGAGAGCTGAGCTGTCCTTTTTAATATGTAATTCAGATTTAAACTGAACGTTT
The DNA here is from genome assembly GCA_036877575.1 of Botia almorhae. NCBI lineage: Eukaryota > Metazoa > Chordata > Actinopteri > Cypriniformes > Botiidae > Botia > Botia almorhae. The sequence goes on from JAZGTJ010020876.1 coordinate 833, forward strand.
ATCTGTCCCACAGGATGTTCAGGTCAGAGGCGCGTCCTTTGCCTCGTCTGCCTTTAATCTGATGAATGCCATCATGGGGAGTGGCATCCTGGGTCTTGCATATGCCATGGCCAACACCGGTATTATTGGGTTTAGGTACACACACAAACACACACACACACACACACACAATAGGTAGGAAGAAGAAATTGAGGGACGAGTCAGTTGTATCTGTTTTAATCCTTATGCCACAAATGGTGTTGACAGCTTAACTTGTATTTAACCCCAAAAATGTATAGCATTGATAATACGCAGATCATGTTTACTTAACCCTGCCTGACACATGACATTTTTGCAGTATTCTTTTACTGGTGGTCTCCAGTTTGGCTGCTTATTCGATTCATCTCCTTCTGCACCTTTGTGACAAAACGGGTAACATCACCTCTCACCTTTGACCCTTTCATAACACCACTCACACATGTTTACTTTGAATACTCTGTTACTATAAGTGCTGAATACTGTGTCATGTTGGAATGAATCTCTGAAAGACTGTGGAATTGTGGGTAAAAAATGTTTGTTTTAACACTCAGGCATCAGCTCATATGAAGCTCTTGGCGAGAAAGCCTTCAACAGACCTGGCAAGGTCAGTTAATATCAAAGATCTGATGTCCAGTATGTCAAGCAAGATCAACACAGTTCTATTTTCTATTTTGTTACATGAAACTTCATTTATTATTTTCGACCCAGGTCTTGGTGGCCTGTACTATTCTCATTCAGAACATTGGAGGTAAGGCTTTGACGTTCATGTGTGTTTTGTACATTGTGTTTATTGTCTGTTGATATTGTAAATTTCACATTAGTTCACCAGCAATATCGTAATAATTTTGTTGATATTGTTATTGGTATTAATGAAATATTCTGTTATCTGATAGTAAATGCACGTGTTTGTGTGTACGTGAGAGGGAAACATACAGATATGTTTCAGATGTTATACAGATACAATACAGATGATTAAAAGTTCAGTACAGTTATCCACCGTTATTACACAGCCTAAAGCAGTTTCTGTATCATATCTCTCCTTCTTTCTCTAAGCTTGAGTGTACTTTATTTTCAGGACATATAAGACAGGACATATAGTATTGGAAAGCAGTTAGCAGCAGACAATAATATAATACCAAATAGTGTTAAATTAATCATAGTAAAAAATGAAAATCTCTCTTCTCTTTCTGTCTGTCTGTCTCTCTACACTGCTGGCTGTATAAACAGTAGTGAGTATTCGGTGTGTTTGTCTTTTGTAGCTTTTATAATCTGCAACTGTGTTTGTTTTATGTATGAGAACAAGTGTTTCGGCTGCCGTCAGCTTTTTTGTCAGGGTTCAAGGCAGTTGTGTCATTAGCTGTGTGTTATTTATCAGTGTGTTTAAGTGTGTGTGACTACATATGTAATATTAATTCTGTCTCTTGTGGCTGTTGGCATGTGTGAGTTCGGTGCTTGTATAATGACCGCAGTCCTGTTCTCGGTTTGGAATCGGCTGTGTCGCTGTCAGTGGAATGGTGTTGGTTTTGTCCAACTGGATTGATGTGTGTGTTTGTGCTGTAAGGTCTGTAGTTTGCTGTTAGGTGCTGTGTAGTGTATATGTGTAATGTGTGTGTTTCTCTCTCTCTCTCTCTCTCTCTCTCTCCAGCCATGTCTACATACTTGTTCATCTTAAAGTCAGAAATGCCTGCTGCCATAACCAGCTTCATGACATCAGAGGCTTCTGGGTAAATAAACTTAAAATGAGAGTGAGTTTATGATGACATCTTTTTTTTAAATGTGAAATTTAAGGTCACTGCCATATGGGAATACTGAGAAATATGACTTTAGAATTAGCTGGAAAAACAGCAGAAGAGTTCAAGAAACAGTTCAGAAAAAAAGAAAAAGGACACATTTATTCCTCATTTCTCCATCTTTAAGGAACTTTCCGAATGAAAGGTTGAAAAAAGTGAAAGTATTCCAGGCTAAAGAATGTAACAGTCTTTATTTTATTAGTTGCTGTGCTGAGCTGTGGTTTGACTGTGCTCCGTCCTCGCACAGCTGTTTTGCATTACAGGTCCGCTCGCGTAAACCTCACACATGTTCCGCCCAATGAGAGTCATGCCTGCCCAAGATTCCTTCACAGCACAATTACTGTGACCAGACCCAGACACACACACACAAACATCACAGCCCCATCTCTGAGAGCAGAAAAAATCACAACCCTGCCGCAGTGTAAACGCTCGAAGGTTTAGTCATTTACCGTAAAATAACATTTTTCTTTCAGTAGAGCAATCCATCTTCATTTCTGCAAGTGGATCAACTGGGCTGTAGATCTACTTGGCCTTACGATGCTTTTGGGAAACTCAGCCCAGCTCTAGATCACACGCATATATATATGACTGTTAAAGATTCAATCTCAAAGGGTCAAATTAGAGGCCCAGTTGAGTGTGGGCTTGATTATGGAAAAAGTGTCATTTTTAACACATCTCTAGCTTTAAGACCCAATGAAAAGGTTTCCTTTTCTGTGTTGACACATTTCCTGTTGAAACAGGAAGTTCAGACGGGATATCACCAAGCTTGTCCCATTCCTGTCCCATTCCTGTCCCAGTCCCTTTTATTTCTCTCTTTGGCTGTAGGAAGTGGTATGAAGATGGAGTTACACTGTTGATTTTAGTCACTTTAATTGTGGTGATACCATTGGCTCTGCTACCAAAGATTGGTGAGTATTATTTAGTTTTAGAGTGTGTTATTCTGTGTTTGTTTGTGTGTCTCTGATGTATTTGTAAACACTTCTTGTGTATCTTCTTGATGTATCTTCTCAGGTTTCCTGGGATACACTAGCAGTCTGGCATTCCTCTTCATGTTGTTTTTTACTATAGTGGTAAGTACCCCCTTCTCTCTCTCTCTCTCTCTCTCTCTCTGTCACTCATGTGCTGATGTGTTGTTCTCTCTCACAGGTGGTGGTGAAAAAATGGTCCATTCCCTGTCCACTTCCAGTTAACTCCACAGTGAGCGTGGTAAAGACCACACACACACACACACCTTCACACCACTGGACTGCATGTCTGAACATCTCAGATCTCTATTCAAAACATGATTCCAGCAGCTCCACAACAATACAGTACAGCTCATCTAGAACTCCATATAACTTCATTATCATCATCATCATCATCACAACATACAGGCCACAGGGATGTTTATGTAGGAGTTTAACTGTTATTAGCCAATACAGCCATCTTTAACAAATACAGACAGATATTCTGTGCCGTTTAATTGGATTCGGCCCTCTTGGCAGGACGTAGCTTGGCCTTAATAAGGGAGGTGACCTCTGACCCCCTTTAGCCAGAAGTCAAGACTTCATTTCTGTAAACTGTATAGGGATGTTGTGCTAATATTCTGTTTACATGATACATAGTTGGTGCAAATGTCAGACATCATTTTGCGCGACGTTTCATCTTATCGCAGTCCTGGTTATATGCCTATCGATCATGTAAGCCATTCTATTTGTCTTCCCATAGATCTTAAATACCTCTGAATGCACCCCACGGCTGTTTGTGATCTCTAGTAAGGTGAGTGTGTTTTACATAGAAAGGAGAGATGTTTTGATTGAAAGACTGCCATGCAGGACTGTTAGAAACACAAATATTAGTGGTAATATTATAGCGTAACGGTACACTCAGCAGGAGAGTGAGAAATGACCGGGTCTGTGCGTTGCAGAGCTCTTATGCCATCCCCACAATGGCTTTCTCCTTCCTGTGCCATACTGCGGTTTTACCCATTTACTGCGAGTTACACAGGTCAGTTTGCCCAGGTTGTTTTTTGTATGTTTGCCACATAAAATATAACCTTGCTGTCATATAGCCTTGAATCTAATCTTTGAATCTAATCTAATCTTATATAGTTTATATATACTGTATATAGTTTTAGTCTATAACTGTATGTGTGTGTGTGTGTGTTTCAGGCCCACTAAACAGAGAATGCAGAACGTGGCGAATGTCAGCATATTTCTTAGTTTCGTGCTTTACATGATATCTGCTCTTTTCGGCTACCTCACCTTCTATGGTAGGAAAGTTGCTACATTAAAAGATGCCCAAATTATACATTTCAGGCACTCAGTCTTGCTTTTGGATGTCTAATTTCCTTCAGACTTTAGTTTCAAGTTTAAACACAAATGAAAAAGCACTCTACTACCCTGTGCCTATTATTAATGAAGAATACAGTATTTGTGTGCATTATGCTGATTTTCCGAATACATGGAATGCTGCGTTTGCCATATCTGCAGGATACAACTCGGCACACTGCATGGAATACTGTATTCCAAAATGCACTGGAATTTGTCTCCATTTTAAGTGTGGATTTCTAGAAGGTTTAGCCCTGGCATAAATTCTGTAGACGTTTTATTCTCAAACTCTTATTAAATAAACAGATCTATAAATGAAGATAAATGGAGTGATCTGATGAAACATCCCTTATTCACAGCCCATGTGGAGTCAGAGCTGTTGCTAGGATATGATATGTACCTACCACGGGACGTTTTGGTGATGTCAGTGCGTCTTGCAATCCTATTGGCTGTCCTGCTCACTGTGCCCCTTATTCACTTCCCAGTAAGTTTATCACCAGGTTTTGAATTAGCATAAGTTATTATTTATGCCAACGTCCAGCTCAACACCGTCTCTCTCTGTCTCTCTCTCTTTGTCAGGCTCGCAAGTCGTTGTTGATGTTATGCAGGGGAGAGAGAGAGTTCACTTGGCTCTCTCACTGTCTTTCCTGTTTCTTCATCCTCACTCTTGTGTTGTTGCTCGCCATCTTCGTCCCTGACATTAGGAACGTGTTCGGTGTTGTGGGTGAGTGTGTGTGCTTTACTCTTAAATTAAGATTAAGTTAAGATGTTTTATATGTATGTATCTGCCAATACAATTGTGGTCTCTTTGTTTCCAGGCTCTACGACATCCACGTGTTTGTTGTTTGTGTATCCGGGGATGTTCTATTTGAGAATCGGCTCTGAACCAATCAGATCTCTCAATTCAGCAGGAGTATGTAATTTCTTTTTATCCGCACCTTACACTGCACACCCACACATGAGCACATATGCTTGTTTTACACCCAACGGTTGGTTCTGAATGTCAAGAATTAATTTTTTTTTGTATACTATACTTGTATTGTATACAAGTCTTAATATTGTTGATTGTTGCTTCGTTTTTTTTCAATAAGCATCCCAATATTCCACATCTTTTTTAAATCTCCTTCCTCTCTGTCTCTCTTTGTCTCTCTCACTCTCTCTCTCTCTCTCTAGGCTGTCTTTCTGTTGGTGATTGGCCTACTTGTAGGCACGCTGAGTTTGTGTGTCATCATTGTCTCCTGGGTTCAAGGTCCCTGACCTTTGACTTCATTTTTTTGGGCCACATTTCATGAGTTTCAAATCCAGCACATCCTGCATTGAAGAGGAATCTTATTTTAGAAGCCAAGGCTTATTTTCATCAGCCAAGGCTCTCTATACTTTAAATACTGCTTCAGGAAGCCTCTGTCAGGACTTTTATTTAAATGAGGCACATCTCAAAACACTTCCTAAATCCTAAACAATGTAAAGAACAAAGGCACAATCAAATCCATTATGTGACAAATGCAAAAGAGAACTGCAATGCATAATAATGGAATGTTTGAATCATGGATGTTTAAAGACAGAGCAGAGTTTGAATTAGACATGACAGGTGCTGTAAGCCTCGGAAGAACATGAGACCCATGAATGAAGAAGCTGCTGCTAATTTATTTCCGTAATTGAATAAATGTTATATCCGAGTTGTGCAGATGTTTGTTAATGGATGAGGATATCTGTTGTACTGATACATTTTTTATAAACGTTGCCACTGCCTTTAAATGTCAAATAAGAGTTTATGTGGATTCCATTTATGAAAAAATTAACATTTTTAGAATTTCTGTGTAATGTTCCAAAGATTTTCCAAAGATAATTTCCACTTAGAATGCATTTTTCCTGGATTGTTCCCTTGGAATACTCATTAAAAATCCAGAATAGTGATGTTTTTAATCCTTGTTACACTGATTATCGCAGATATTTTTTATATTGAACTGAATAAATAAAGGGAAGAAACTATTAAAGCTATTTCTTCATTGGCTTATTTGGCATTCATTCATTGTGTGTTGTGGCATCTGGAAGAGACGTGTGTGTAATCCATGTTTAGTCTAAGAGATCCAGGCCTTGGTGTGTGTTTTCACTGGTTTGTGTGTGAGTAAGGCTGATAGGCAGGCTGATTTTTCTTCATTGATTTGGACAGAGGGTTCTCTGTATGTCAGATAATGAAAGCCAAATGCTGTGTGTGTTAGTATGTGTGTGAGTGTGTAGTCGTTGGCCTTTGCTCTCTCCTGCTGTTTCTAATATGCCGCATTAGCTTGAGAGACTGCTCAAAGTAAGTTCACAACACACACTCTCACATAAGTGTTTGGTTAAATGTAGTAGTTGTGTTATTTCTGAGCTGTGCAATTGAAGCAGAGTTCCCTTAAGATGTTAGATGTTCTCTCAATGTGCAAACTGTTGATGGTAAGATTGGTGTTCCTGTAGCCTAACTGGTAGAGCATTGGGGTAGCAGTGCAAAGGTTGTGGGTTTGAGTCCCAGGAAAACACATGTATTGTATACATTGTGTACCTTGAATGCACTGTAAGTTGCTTTGGATAAAAGCAACTGCCAGATGCATAAATGTAAGATTTCAAATACATGTTGGGTTGCAGATGAGAGGTGTGCATAGACAAGCATAAGACAAGCGTAAGTACGTGCTTTGTGTGGTTGTTTGCATTGTTTCCATGACAATCACAGTTTTTTCCAGCCATAATGCATCCATTATTACAACTTTTGTTTCATGAGTTCACACTACCATGTTATCAGAAATGATCATAAATGCTTATCTGAGGTGCTGTTCAGGGACAGGGTTCCGAGCTCGGAATTAGGCCCAAACCCAGAGTACTCTTCCATTTTTGACTGAGGTAGATACCAGCCGAGAGTGAGGTGATCGGGGGACAAAGGAATGCTGTAAAACTGTCATGGGACAGAGGTGAGGGACAGCTATAAATAAGCACCCCTGCCTGATGATTGCATGATTACATAATCGTGCACCTCCCAAACTTTGTTAAATAAACTTCATAACTTTTTTTTGTGATTCCCATTATTCCTAAAAATGAATCAGATTGCCATTACTGTACTAACATTCACATAATGAGAATGTTTTATAACTACAGTTAGGGTTGAAAGGCACTTAATTATGACAATAATGTCACAATGTTACAAATCTTAAAGGTTCTAATTCTATTGCAATAATATCTGGACATGTTGACAGGTGTAAGATTCACACATTTGCTTTAAAGTATTTGTGAGTAAGTGAATACGGGAGAGAAAACGTGCAAATGGCATTCTGGGTAAACTTGGATGCATTGGGGACAGAGCATTAAAAACAACATTTGACGCTGTGTTTAACTGAGAGGATAATTAGATACACCGCATCCTTAGGTAACAGGATAGAATGAATCTGTCTCTTTTTGGCTTGATTTCAGATTGCTCTACCTTTAGACCGCAGTCCATATTCACACACCCTGTATCCAGCAGAAACATCTGCTGACTGTTAGCTGCTGCCTACACAAGGTGATTTTACTGTACGTCTCTCTGATTTCTTTTCATGCTGATTGGTCCTTCCATGGTAACATCTGCTTTTCTTTCTTCCTGCACCTCTGTTCTTCTCCTTCTTCCTGAATCGATTTTCATGCTCCATCAGTAATCATGCTCACTGTCACAGGCGTTCAGTAAATCATTCTGAAGACTCTGTTAGGAGGAACAAGGACTGCAATAAACACACACACAATCCAGGGCCTTCCTCTGGGAATATTGGCCCGGGTCCTGTGAAGTGGGCCCATTATGCTCCTCTGTAGTAAAATAGGGGGACCAACCCCAAAATATCTTGTCCCTGTCCTTTTCAAATGCAACGACAGCCCAATCACAATCTCACAGACTTTCCTATCTCAGTGCCAAGATTGTATTGTGCTCTGAGATTCTCGTCTTTTCTGACTTATAAACTTCTCATTGTACTCTCATGACTGATCTGAACTGAGCCCACGTCACATCTGGAGTTCATTTTACACACACACACACACACACACACACACACCCTGCCCCATGTCACACACTTTCTCCTTGGCTTTAAAGCACTGCTTTTCTGTCTACTCTGCTGTCTCTCTTTTTTTCAGCTCAGCTCCCCAAACACTCACTCCATCATTCACTCTGTCTTTTTTCTCAGATTTTTGTTTTTCTTTTTTATGTCCCCCTGCTGCAGCTGTTGTCATTCCCAAACAATGAGTAATACCAGCCACTATACACACACACACACTGGCCTTTCACTCATAAATACCTCACCCCCATCTCACCAGGGCTCACACACCCTGACATGGTGAAACAACAGTTCAGTAAGTGTAAGTGCAACACTGTGTGTTTAAATGGGAGATTTGGGAGCCATTTCAAGTTCCCTCCTGTGTGATTTCATATGAAAGCTGAACGAGATTCACGAGCCGTTTTGAGCTTTTGCGGGTTTGCGCATGTGCGTTTGTGCGCATTTGGGTATTGTTTATGGTATGATGATGTCACCAGGCACCAGAGACTCACTACCCCCACACACACACATCATACACGCGTATGCTTATAACGCATTTGTTGTGTTACACAGCATAGCTCCCAAACTGACTTAAATCAGTTTTAATACCATTTAACAAATAAAATAGAAATATATAGGTATAGGTCCGATATAGTACAGTACTTATGAGTAAACACTACAAAGCAGTCAAAGCAGTTGTAAAATTCGGGTTGATAAACTTAAGCCGCTGTACTGAGCATGACTGCCCCCTGCTGGTAATTAATGGTGTTACCTTCGACAGTCAACACCACTGCCAGATCTTCATTACAACATTACCATAACCTCTTATCTCTGTTTCATCTCTCACCTCTGTCCTCTCAAAACACTGACACCATACAGAGATAAGTGTTTGGAGGCTCCTTTTTGAATTTACACCAGCTGGGAAAGCAACAGAGACAGGTCAAAGGTCACTTGTGACACCAGTAAGCTTTTCATCCCTTGGCTTTATGGATCAACTGGGCTGACTCGATCAGAGCCCACACACACGCGCGCACTTAACCCACGTTGTATCAGAAAACCAAGCCTATTGCTCTGACTTTATGTTCCAGCATCCAGCTGTGTTGTGTACAAAACAAATTCAAGCATAATTAATTAAGCAAAATGATGTAGAATAAAAATTTAAGATCATGAGAAACAATTCAGTGTTTCTAGAATATTATATTA
>JAZGTJ010020878.1:0-10175 GCA_036877575.1 Botia almorhae
TAGCGAGGGGTGGGCATGGGCGGAAGCAGCGCCCACACGTCCTTGCGAAGGTCGTACTGCTGGAGAACACTTCTGGGCAGGAGGTCGGCCCCCATTCCCCCAACAGCGAGAGCTCGGCCGTCTGAAAGAATGAAATGAAGGTCATCATGTTCAACAAAGAACTCCTGAACAAAAGCTTTCTTTCACCTCACAATGTCAAACACACTGTAAACAATGAAGAAATGCTTTAACTATCATGTGCTGACAAGTTTTCAAAGACATTGAAGAGATGACTGAATGATTTAATACAACACTGAGATGTTTTTTAAATACATGTTTCTGTTTCTGTTTGACCCTCTAATGTGAAAGAAATGTTGTTGCCTCTGTCTCTACAATCACTTCTTGTTTGTTGAAATCGCTTCTTGTTCTCTGAAATGACTTTCATCTTCAGCTGATGTCACCACGTCCTCTTATTTTCACAATTCAATCAATTTCCAACCTTTTATGTTGAATATCCTCGTACATTTAAAAACTAAAGTCAAATTAAAGACGTGTAAGGGGTAGGGAACATTATTTCATGTCGACTTCAAGTAAAACATAAATTCTTCTGTTTTTCTCTACCTTTAACAGTGACCGCAAGTCCCATGGATGCTTCTCTGAGCGAGCACCTCTTCCTCCATTTGCCTTCCTCTGTGTTGTACACCTCCACCGCCTTTAGGGGGCGCTGGTCCTTTCCCATTCCCCCGATCACCAGGAGCTGCTTACCTAAGACAGCCACGGCTGCTCCTGCTCTCGGCGTGGGCATTGAGGGAAGATTTAGCCAGCGGTCTACCTCTGGGGAGTAGAGCTCAAGTACACTGGTGGGTCGGCCCGAAGCATCGCAGCCCCCTACCATATACAGCTGCCCCCCGACATCAGCCAATGAGTGATACACGCGGGCACTGGAAAGGGAAGCCAGGCTCTGCCAGTGAAACTCATGGGCTGAGGGCACCGTCATCGCCCCTGACGACTACAGTGGTTTCCTGATGAGAGCGTACCCTTGATAAGGTGTCAATACCAGACTCGTCCACCTCAGTTTTTGGGAGTCAGCTCCTGTAAGGCATCAGGGTAATTTGTTTACATGGCCGACCTTCTAAATACAGCCTGCATCCACAATAACATTAAGGTTTAGTATTCAGAGCATCGCTGTATCCACTGTGGCAAATTATACAGCAATTACTACCATGTGTACAGTGATAACAACATTTGCACACCGCATAATAAATAGTGAGAAGTAAAAATAGCCCACATATTCTCATACTATCATCACTAATACCCTGACTGACTGGGATATGATGTTTGACTCATCTCTGAAAACAGGAAACCGTGCAGTGTATCGCTGTTTAGGCCCATTGAGTCTCACTGAAGCCGGGTTTGAAATGTTAAAAAAACAGCCATGCAGTTCATGCGGTGCTCAGGAAAGCTGTTAGTCTGAATCTGTTGTAACACGTTTAGTTTAGGACTATTAATTTTAAATGTTGCCCACTGCCTTTAATAAATATTATATATTATAAAAGTACACTTCTGAGTTGGGCCAAATGTTTCATGAAAGTTTAATTACAGCACATTTGTTTTTGCTGTGTTGTCATTTCCTTTTGAAACAGGAAGTTGGGGATTGACATACATTGACATAGTCCTTAAAAAACAGTTTTTAGTTTACTTTAGGTCAAAGATATGACCGTTTCTGAGAAGATTTGATACTTGGTATTGCAAGGGATGTCTGGAGGGATATTATTACAAAACAATTAATGAGATTGGAGGAGGTTTTAATTCAGTAATTTGACTGTTCAGCAGTACATTCAATTTATGCATTTGGCTCTTACCCAAAGTGACTTGTTGTGCATTGGGTTATACATATAATCCCTCTATGCATTCCCTGGGAATGCTAGCAATTTACTAACACATACACACATATTCTATGCATAGCCACACTGGTCCCAGTTGAGCTGAACCTAGCCTAGACCAGCAAACCTGGCTGAAGTGCTGTTTTGAACCTTTAAATTGCAATTGGACAAATAATAATTAAGAGAACTAATTACAGAAGACCAATAAATAACCAACACTGATTCAGACCTAGAAATCTGGCTATAAATATAACAAGCAGCGAACAAACAGAAAAGCACATTTTGTCCTATTTATGGCCGCACAGGCTTAAGTTATGCAAACACTTTTTTTTTTAAATGCTATTTTCATAAAAGTGGAGGCAGAGATATGGAAGACAGCCCGGAATAGCATCATCACACAACCAATTTCACACAACTGTTCTTCTCTCGCTTGTGTACACAATGAGTTTGAAGTGGGCTGTTGTACCACGGCTAAGCATCCATCAGTAACCAGGCAACCATGATCCTCACCTCCCTCTATCTCTCTCAGCTTCTGTTTTTCTTAGGAAAACAATTCCCTTGCTCCCCCTACAACAGGTCACCTTCACTTAGAACCACTTCACCATACTGCCTCCACAACTAATGAACACAACCGTAAAAAATGCTACATTAAATCAGTCACATCATTTAAACACATGCTACGGTATGTCTGATGGAAATCCCAGTTGGAATGAAGGTATTAGATGATCAGATTCATTTTTTAATAAATTCAGGGACAAAACATGTAATACACATTTATGTGAATCAAAAACGGTCCAAATGAACAGAAATGAATAACAGCATGTAATTGTTTGGTGTGCTAGATGGTTAAACTTCATATCATGCATATCAGAAACAAAAACAGAAATCTTTCTAGAAATCATATTGAAACACAAAACAAAGGGGAAAATGGACCAAAAAATGAAACGATTGTACAATGAAACACTGCTCAGCAGACAATAAAACACTACATTTATATTTCAACATATCGGCTTAAACTGTAAATAAAGATGATATTTTATGATTATACAATAAGCTGATGTATACTGCAACAAGTGTTAATTGTTAAAAAAACAATGTTTGTTACTGGTAAAGCTACGTCAGAGTATTGAAAAATGTACTCAAATTAGTAACCTTACCAGACTCCGTTAGTTACTCTCTATACTGGTCACCAGACGGTACTAAAATGCCTTATTACAGTAAAGCTCCCAGGACGTGTCTCAATTTATGAGACCTTCATTCATAAACGTTCCCTCTTCAAAGCAGTCAAGCAGCATTTACAGTCGTTCAGGTGGATGGCTCGTCTCTTGACGGCCTGTGCCGAAAAGTTGATTACCGAATGAAGGTGTTTGGTCTCTCTCCTCCTGTTGGAGGCCATCAGATAGTACAGTAATAACGATTAAACTGGGTTATTACAGGTTGAGAGCTCTGGGCCCGCAATGATTGAGGAGAGTTTGTTAACTACACTGGGACTCCTGAAAGTGGTGAGCACTTCATCAAGTCCAATCATGGTGTAAATGAGGTGATTTTTCGATCTCTCCAGCGCTCAGTGTTTCGTGCTCTCACGCTGGTTCTAGGTATCACCATCCCTATCAGAAGATTGATAGGCTTTCTCAACATACTGCCTTCTTAGGGCCCAAATTACAGTCAGTTCACAGCTTGTTGAAGGTGAGTTGATGGTACGTTTTATACCAAGACACGACCTGAATTTTTTCAGGACCCTAATTCGAAATACTTTGGGTCTCCTGAATCATTGTCTCTCCCCTGGGCCTCTACAATATCTGTACCTCCACGATACTAAAACTAAACCCACCTAACAGGGAACGTTCTCAGAACATGTGTGAGTGTTCTCTCAAAGTTATCAAAACGTTCTTGCAGTAGCTTTAGTAGATTGTTTTTTATTGTTTTATATATTATATATCAAAATTCTTATTGTAGTTATTCTTAAGTAGTTAGTGGAAAGTTTTAAAATGTTACAGAATTAAAAATGTTCGAATAACGTTCTTACAACCAAGCAATAATGTTAATACAATGTCTAAAAATGTTCCTAGAACATTCAAAATAACCACTTTAATGGTTCCACTTAATGGAAACGTTAGTAAAACAACGTTCCTAAAGGTTGGAAGGAAAACGCTTCTAACCTTAAATTGTTCACTAAAAAACTGTTAGCTACCCAGCTATGGGTTAAAATATTGACCCAACGGAGGTCACTGTGTAACTCACACACTGACAGGACATGCCGATCTACACCAAAATCTCTCCTGAAACAGTGGATCCATTTCCAATTAGACGTCCTTCCGTTCAGAAAGGAATATTGTACTTTGAAGAGCGTCTGTAGTGCAGATTATCAGTTCAGATTTAAATATACGTTTCACATAACCATTACAAAGAGCTGGGAAGCTGAGGCAGGCAAGCCGTAACTCGTGAGATTTTCTCAGATGTAAATTGACTGTCAAAGACGCAGTGAGATGAGAAGATTCTCCCACTGAGTCCGACCCTCTTCCTTTCTTTCTCTGCCTTTGTATTCCAATCACAATCTTTCACCTGGGGTTTTTACAATCTCCACCATCATTTACAGGCCAAGCTGTCATACGTTTCATCCACAAAGAGGCAGAAAACTTAAAAGAAGCCTCAACGAAAGACACATTTCTCAAGTCTGTCATTTCTTTTACTCTCAGCTCAGTATGCAGAGGTGTGTTGCCATAGAAACAATGAGACCATCTCTAGATGCGGGGACCGACTGGGTTTTGTGCGGAAGACTTCTTCCCTTTTAATGATGCATTAGCAAACAAACAAAAATCACAGCGTTCTTACCCGCTCTGACCCGAGCTGACGTTCTCTTGTTAACGAAGCCGGATTGCTCGCACTTGGCATGCCTTGCAAATCGCATTAATTGCAATCTGTAATGATTTGCTCTGCCACATCTTCTTCTTTTGCTTAATTAACTGCTTGAACAGCTTGAGATCAACAGTAGGCCTGCGAGCACCCACTGAAGTCATTTACAATCAGCGTGCATCCTTTACAAACTTTTAATTAGTTAGTCTCCTTTCCCCAATCCATAACTTAGACTTAACCCTGGGCCTAATTTGATCCTAAACCCGAGCTATTAGCCACGAGTATGAACCAATAGATTTGACACAAATAATCCATTTACGTTTGCCTGTCGCTCTCTCCTCTGGTGAATCCAGAAGGCCCCAGCAGGTAAGCGTTTATCGACTTCTACTTAATTAGCCTCGTGGAATTCCAACAGCGCTGATTCTAAAGTCCACAAACGTGCGCGTTTTAATCAGAACAAAATGATCCTGGGAGGGTTTATCTACCGAGCATTGTAAAAATAGATACATTACAAAATATATACGAATCATAGGTTTATATATACAGTTTATATATGTAGATATATGTGTCAGGGCTGCATTCCAATATTTATATAAAAGGATTATAAAAATACATTTCATATAAATATGTGGAAGATTTTGGTTATTTCTACAATCAAAGGATAACAGAGTTAAATCGGAGTACTATACCTGACCTCCTGCCTTCTCATTTGGTGCTTGCTTAATCTTTTGTGCTCTTTGTCTGGCCAATGTCAACTGTAGCAGAGCAGATCATTTCCATAGCAACCCTGAATTCAGCGCGCAAGTGCATGATACAGAACATAATGCAATTCTGCCGTCGCAGTTCCCTGGAGGATTACATAAAACACGCTTGTCTTTCCGTGACGATTTTGTATTTCAAACTCCCCGCAACTCCTCTCAGGCAGGCTGTAATAAAACACAATAAAATCTAGGTCATCCATGGACCAAACCGTAGCTGCTCTATTGATTTAACAAATTAAACTATGACTCCCATAAAAACGCCTTTGATCACACGGCGTGGATCAGATTCAATTACGAAGGCCTTCCACGTGTCATTTGAATATAAATGCTGTGGGATAATAATGTGGATGAGACTGGTTCAGATGAGGTTTCCGAAGGAAGATTACAAGTGGGAGCTGGGGATGTAGTTCTCTAAAGCGAGAGCCAAAAGGTTTCATAGCTAATTGCTATGGAAATACGTTCCTCCGGTATAAATGTATCCAAGGCCATGGATTCGTAATCAGCAGACCGGCTATTCCCTGTGGTGTTTAAAGACACCAGTACAGGGAGAAATCACTGAAGCTCAACTCTGAAAACTTGGCAAGCTGTCAGAACCGAAGACTGTTAATATCTGGTGCTGGTAGTTGTCATGCAGCCACAGTTTAGGAAAAATGTCTGAGAAATGAGCTACTCTGTGTCTTGAATAAAACTGAATATCGCCCGTAAGAGTACACGGAGTCAAAGAGCGTAACCTTTAACGCACATTATCGGTAACATTTAAATGAGAAGCACAACTGCCCGTCTGAAAATGAAGTGACCTTTCAGGTAGACGAATGCAATCCATCCTCAATGTGTCGTCTTTATGAGTAAAAGTGTAACATCTTTGCCAAAGGGCAAGAGTTCTTAGGATAGACTAGTAGCATTTGTAAAAATACAAGTGGGCAAACAGTTTTGCTTCTAAAAACCAAACACCGACTTCAACACCAACAATTAAGTTCCATTTGACCAATTACAACACAATTAAAAAGTTAACATAATATTTAAAAGTAAACATATTTACTTTATTAAAGGCACAGTACGCCATCTTGTCTTGCTGGATGAAAGTCTCTTCACATCCTGACAGCAATCACTATGTGGTCTAAATACGTGTATATATACTTGTATCATCTGTGAAAAGTGCAGGACCGTGAAATGTTCATCCAAATATGGCATTCAGTCCGAATGCAACGATAGGATGTCCTACTTGCCTGTCAAACGATGTATTTGCATAGTGTTTGTGTGTATTGGAGGAGGCGTGACTTTGGAGAGCGCAAGCTAGACTTGGATAGCAAGCTAGCTTGCTATCGCTAACCTTCCCAAAATTGCCTACCCTACCTTTAATAAATGTTCCTTGTCTTGTAAATGTTTCATTGGTGCATGTTATTCCAAAAATGTTATTTGTGTATAAATATGCTTTTCAGTCATTTTATGCTTTTGAAATCATTTTAGTTTGACATCATCAATATTTAACCCCTCTCTTGCAATCGCCTGTCATATACAGATCAGTTTTCACCATCCAATCTACTCCTGATAGACAGAAGTCCCGCCCAATATTTTTTTAAATATCCTGTTTCCTCCAGTACCTAACGTTATGGATTCACCTAATGTATTTCTATTCTGTTATTTAAGACTACTAATACTAAATAATACAGCTGTTTTAGATGGTTACCTGTTTATAGTGTATGTGTAGGCAACTGTAAACACATGACAGTAAGTTAATAATTATTCATGCGTTGTCTAAACTGCCAAAAACTTTTGCAAATAACTATATTAAAGGAGAACTAATGAGTACACAAAAACACAGTGGCCTCATCACAGTAAATGAATGGTTAAATGTCTTCATAGAAATAAAGTTTATTTAAAAAAAATGAACAGCACACATGTAGTCTGTCTAAATATATCAATAAAACAAAGTTTGAAGTCTGTCTGTATGTTAAACGCTTTACGCTCTTTGAAGGAAACTGTATGGAAGAAAAACAGGGTATTTATGCCGTGCTGCATTGCTCGGAATATTTACAATCGGAAAATTTACACTTAGTTACCGCTCATAGCGACTTCTGTAGATGCACGCTACCACCAGCACAGTGATATAACATACAAGTCCACCAGGCTTTCGTTTACAGATAAGACAGCCTCGCTATTCGTGAACTTATTGCACATCAAAGCGCAGAGGTCTGGAAACGAATCACTTACTTTTCGGTCTGGGCTTCGGTTTCTTCCGATTCTCCTCGGGCGCTTCCCTTATAGACACAGCGAGATCGCAGGGCAATAATAATCCACGCGTGGAATAGACACTCCCTCCCTCTACCAGACGCCCGCATCATCAGCACCACAGCCGCGGTAGCCAGCGCAGCATCTCTCTCCCTCTCCTTCCCTCATATGGGTCATGTATGAAATATTCATCGCAGCCCTTCATCATATTCGTCATTCTGACATTAATTTCAGAAATGCTCAAGGGGGCTCCAGTGTGTCTGATAACCTACATAAGTCCATCTCATTGTGCCATCTGAGCGAACGCCGTAACGTTCGCTGTAATGAAACGAAAAGTTGCAATAGTAATTATTTTGGGTTGTTGTTCTTTGTCACCTTCTATGGATGATAAACATATAACAATTAAGGGCTGCAGGTTGCCGAGTTAAAATTTGACTTGGATTGGCCACACCCCGCAAAATGTTGAAAGAAAGTTTGAACCGGAAGGACGCAAGAGAAATCCTTCTTTGTTTCACTTCAAAGAAATTCGAGTCAAACAACAAAGGGAATTTATTAGCCAAGATTTCCAACATAACATAATTACATAATCATTCATTTTGGCTAATTATGCATATTTATTCACTGATATGCATTTAACCCATCTGATTAGATCTTTAAGTTGAGTACTATGAAAACAATCAACACAGCCATCAAAACGCATCCTCTAAATTATAAGTATATACAGACATCAGAATTTGAGTATGTTGATTATGTAATACACTGAGTTAGGCTTCCAAGGGACATATAGTACATTTTTATATCGTTGAATATCACAATTTAATATCACCTAATGCTCTTATATTTTGTTGTATATGTTTATGCATATTTCCATATGGTTATTTATAATGCTCCAAATTCGATTGTTTTGGTTGAACCTCTTACGTTTATGTATTCCGCATCCTGTTTTTCCCATTTAAATTCAGGAACAGATACCAGCTTCTCTTCTTCATCCCAGTCTGTAAATATCTCCAAACACTCCAGAAACATCCTTTGTTCCACAATATTTCATCTTTCACATACTGTAGCTTTTCAGGTTCTTATTTGGAAGCATGCGATGCCAATCACAACATCAAGCACAAACATGCCCTAGATTTTCAGCGCCACTCGCCCGGGCTCGCGCGCGTCCTCGCTGTAGCCCGTCGGGTCCACCGGAGACCTGACCCGCTTGTGCTAATAACCCGAGAGAAATAATTACAGCAAGAGGTCTGACATTATGGGCGTCCTTGTGTTGAAAAATAAAAGACGCCCTCACGCACAACCACAACAAAAGAGACAAAATTTAGTCTCCTAGTGCAGTTCATAATGAATCATGTAGAAAAAATGGCACTTTTATGTTGCACTTTGTTTCAGAAGAAGAGACTGCTTCCCGAGCATGCTGGGATTGTGGAGAAAACATTACCAATACAGAAAACAGCGGGTGCCTGGGGCAGGGTCTGATGTTTTAAGTGTATCTTCTTAAAGATACACTGCAACTTTGATCATGGAACTGAACAAGAAGGAACCAGAAGCTGTAATCATGTCTAGTTCCATGTGAGTTACAGGAATGAGTATTCCATTTATTTGTAGTGTAACTCTCATTGGTGAACTAAGCAGGGTGTCAATAACTTTTAAAAGAACCTTTGATCTCGGGATTTGTGTGGGATGCAATTATGCAGCTTGAGGTGATGGGGGTCAAATTGGAGACCTTATTAAAATGCTCTGTATTTGTGTCACACACACACCCCCCCATCCAAGCACACACACATAACTGTGCGCTGTGCTGATTTTTTGTGCTTTTGTTTGTAGTCTGACAGCATATGGTGTTCCCCAGGGCATCACAAAATGTGACTGTTTATCTTTTCAGCTGACTGTTTTCACTTTTTAGAATGTTTACACACTTAGTATTAATAATCAGTTTTGCTCTGTAAGAGTGACAAACCAGTTAGCTAACAGGCTGGTTGGTAGGTTTAACCTCATTATATTTTCAATAGTTCCTTTGATCTTTGTTTTGAAATGTTGGCTTTGAAGAGCTACAGCTTGTTGTTGTTTCCTGCTACAACATACTGGTTAAGCTTCTCAATTCTTTGCCTCTGAAAATAACACACAAAAGATTGTAAACTATGCCGACAGAGCTGAATGTCCCAGTTATACTCCATGTCTGCCGATAATACAAATGATTAGCAGAAAATAATATGTTTTAAATACAAATATTATACATTGGTGAAGTGTGTTTAAGAAAATTATAACCAGACCCACAATAGCTCAGCATTAATTGAGTGCCTGTCATTCACATGTCACATCACCCGTCTCTTAAATATTTGGCTAATGTGATTATATTTTAAACTCTCAGTGTCCATTTAACACCTTTTACCAGGTTTAAAGGTAAAGTGTGTCATTTCTGCACCACTAACAACATTAAATTGGGAAAATTATGACTAAGAGACAAATAAGT
>JAZGTJ010020879.1:0-10175 GCA_036877575.1 Botia almorhae
AAAAAAAATAGGTGGGAGATGCCAAAGAATGCATCTTAACTGGTTGGGACATAAAAGTGTACACGATTTCTTCTGATGTATGACATTTCTGGACTCGTTCACTTGTAAACATGCACTGTTCTCATTGTGTATTGAAAACCCACATGACTCACATGACTCATCTTGTCACGGTATCTGATATTTGCACAGTTGCACGTATTTGCACAAGTGCTAGTTCAAGAAAGCACACGTTCTGTCAATCTGTTTTTGATTAAAGTGCAGGGGGAATTTGTAAAAATCAACTAGATTTTACTGGAATGACAAATTAGAGGATTTTGAGGACGTTACTATGCAGTTGCTAAGGTTAATGCACTGCTATGCGGTTGCTAGGTGGTTGCTCATTGGCCTAGAAAGTAGCACTAATTGTTTTGAATAAAAAGTGTGATGGTGTGCTTTCTAGTAACTGCAATTAGTGCTTTCGCTACAAACACCAAGAGCAAATAACACACCCAAAGCAGTGTTGCTATAGTTACTTGATTATTTATGTGCTTACTGTACTCCAAATTAAACATGAACTGTTCCTACAAACAAAATTGTAGAAACTAAATCATGTTACTTGAGAAAACTGCAAATATATTGGAATGCACTTCCATATTTTATTATTAAAAGTATAATTAGACCCCTATAAAACAATGCCAAATGATTTTCGTTTAATTTGACAAAAATAAATTTAGTGACTATTATTATTTGCTTATTTAAATGTAGTTACTATTTTTATAAGCTATATTTTCAAGACACTATTTGAAATTGCATGACAAAATTGAGACTTCTTATAAGAAAGCTCATAAATTCATCACAACATTCCAGATGTTTTTAAAGCTGCAAACTTTTGCCTCTCTGTCGCCATCTCTGTTTAAACTATAACACTGCAGGTTACTTTACGTACTTTTCATTATGTATGTTGACGTCAAATGAAGTCAAACTGATATTATCTGCAAAATTGGACCCGACAGCTCAGATTATAAATCATTAAGGCAAGGGGAGCATTTTGAATGCTGATCTGTTATGTAGTTGCTCAATAACTGTTTTTTGTTTTTTAACCAAAAACGTTATGGATTGCAGCTTTAAATATTTTAATATCTTTTTCATGAAAGATCAAGTAAAAATTGTCACATCATCTACCCATGTTCTCTGTTTGCAGGCTGAACAGCGAGGTCCCCAGTGCGGCGTGTCTCCGAGAGGAGATGATCTGGCTTCAAATGAACCTTTCTAAACTGGGTTCCCCAGTTGTTCTCTGTCACAACGACCTGCTGTGTAAGAACATCATCTACAACCAACAGGAAGGTGAGTCCAACAAACCCCACTGGCTTCCTTCAACCACAGCGTTTGTTTCCCCAACCCCCCTGCCTCAGGTAGGCTTGAATTCAGTGTTTTCACCAAAATTTAGCATGGATGCCCTTCCCTAAAAAAATCCTAAAATGGCATTCATCCAG
Source organism: Botia almorhae (assembly GCA_036877575.1). NCBI lineage: Eukaryota > Metazoa > Chordata > Actinopteri > Cypriniformes > Botiidae > Botia > Botia almorhae. The sequence continues at coordinate 1,473 of JAZGTJ010020879.1, forward strand.
CAATTTCATCAGTGGACCAGGTGAATCCGATCTGGTTTCCATAAAATGTGTTTTATTTTCTTTAATTCAAAAGCAAATGTGTGTTTGTGTTGCTTTGGGGGATGTTGCTGGGATGCCATTTGGAATTGCCACAACGTAGAGACTGGTCGACTGTCTTCTATCTGAGGTGACAGACTGAAAAGTTAATGCGAGTGTGACTTGGAAGAGAAAATGGTCTCTTTGCCGCGGTACTTGTGGGAAAATGCAGACTCCCGATCTTCCTTTTTTAAAGAGACAGACGCATTCAAACTGATCACATATCTGTTTCATGCCCTAAAGGTGGCAGTTACCCTCAAAACTGTTCCTGGACCAGTAAATAAAAATAATGTACAACAACAGATTAGAGATTCAGTCATGCAAATCTGGTTCAGGAACAGAGTTTGGAGGCAGCTACATCATAGGCGCTTGTTTGATTTGAACTGTACAAATCAAAAAGAGGAAGGAGGCTACATTTTTAGAAAAAAACAAACCACTTCCTCTAACCAACTTTTAACCCCCAGACTGAGAACGTTTCTTACAGTGATAAAAGTATTTTTTACTCTCTCTGCCCAAAAGTTACACAAAAAGATACAGAGGACGAAAAGAGAGCATTTCATAAAAGCTTTCCGAGAGTACTTGTTTTTCTTTTTCTTTGAATTCGTTGTCACTCAGGGTGTCAAATACGTTTAAGAGTCCCACAGGCTCAACCTGCACAGGAAGCCACAGTGGCATTTGCACAGAGGCAGTATCTCATAGCCTCATTGGCTGGCTAATCGACCAATGGGGATACTGTGTGGCGGGGGCGTGCGTATATGAGATGAGCCGTGTTTGTTCTTAAATGGGAGGTGCCCATTGGCCTCTCTGCAGTGAAGCTGTGTGTGTTCTGTGACAGATGTGAGTTTGCCAAATCTCTTCATCTGCTGCACAGGGCTATAGCCACTGACTGGAGAGTGTCCCGCTAGGACAGCACCGGGTCTGGTAACCACCTCACGTGTCTCTTTCTGTAGACCAACACTTCTGTCCAATGTCAATCAGACTTTTTCTAAACATCACAAGCTTTAGAGCACTTGGAATGCAAGGCAAACACACGTAAAGTCATAGGCACAGTAATATGCCACACATTAAAAAAACAGGCAGTGATATTGTTTTAAAGGGGTCATATCATGCTAGGAAAAATGCCGAAAAAAGAGTCCCCAGTTCAAAACGAGAGCATTTATTAAAATGACTCGTTTGAACCTTCTTTCATACAATCGGATGAGTACATAAAATAACTGCTGACATTTACATGCTGATTGGCTGATCAGAAACTTGCCACGCCCAGTCACTGTGAGGTCATAAAGAATACGCAGAAAAGATGCTGCTATATTCTCAAATATTTCAAAAAAAATGTAAATGATTAATTAATAAAGTTAAGTGAAAAATTTAAGTGAAAAAGTTTCTAAAGTTTTTGGCACAAGAAACTTTTACATAATAATAATAATAATACAAGAAATACGTTATATTTCTATATATATTAGTTGGCCTCAAGCGATATAATAAAAGAAAATAATAAAAAAGTGATATGGCCCCTTTAAGAGAACACAGATATTGCATTACAAGTATTAAGATGCTTGGGAGGAGTAAGGCTTTGTATTCTGAAGTCAGCACTGTACATCACTTTACCAGTTAAATCGTTGCTTGCTAGACCCACTGCCATACAGACTATGTGCCACAAGTTGGCTATGTTGCTTATTTTCTCTTCCTTACCTCTTTCCAACCCTGTGGCCTTGCACTACGATCGACTCTTGTTTTTGCATTCTGTAAAGCTGTACTCTCGACTCTGTCAATAACTTCTCTATTTTCCACTTTTTACAGTCTTTACTTTGTTCTTTTTCCTCCTGTAGTTCGTATGACTTTGTGTATGACTCTGTTTCTTTCACCAGACAAGATATTTCCTGGAAAAGGTTGAAAACTCGCAATGACAACCTGCGCCCACACGCTTCATATTTTGTTATCAAGCAGGAAGTTATGTTTGTTTTCAGTTAAAGCTGAAGCGTGTAACTTCGAGGAAATCCAAGGATACTATTTTCCAAGAAAACTATTTTTAACGAGTTCCCCAGACAATCTTCTGTCTGCCATTGGTCAGCAAATAAGATAGTCCCGCCTTAAACTTACATTATTGGTTGAGCCATTGTTGCTGTGATGAGCTTGTCGTGATACGAATAGGAGTGAATTAATAGTTGACTTTGCATTAAATAATAAAATTAATTCTACACTTTTTTTAATTGCCAAAATAGTATCACAGATGTTATTGCAAGTTTTCCACTTTTCCTTCTCAGCAGACACTTTTAAATATAACATGCCGTTTGCTTTACACATGCATGCCATAAGCACCAAATCTGTTTCTGCCATTGTATATTCTTCATGTCTATCAACAGAATGCAAACCCTTACTCCTTCACACAGATTTAATTTGATCAGTCATTTAAGCTGCAGATAAGCCCAATGTAGTGTTGGTTTGCTAATACAGGCATAGAATGTTACAGTTAAAAGAGAAAGGGTTTAAAAGACAATGCCTGTCCGCTTTTATCAACTAATTCTTGTTTGTTTGCCCTCCTGCAGGAAATGTCAAATTCATTGACTACGAATATGCTGGATACAATTACCAAGCCTTTGACATTGGGAATCACTTCAATGAATTTGCAGGTAATGTGATATGACACCATTATTACATTTATACAGAGTTGAGGAACCCGTTTAACAAGGCAGTCTGTGACTGTAAGTGATCATTGTCATTGTGGGTGTGGCCTTGTGTGATTGTGGGTGTGGCCTTGAATCACAGGTCTGAATGAGGTAGACTACAGTCTGTATCCTGAGCGAGAACTCCAGCTGCAGTGGCTCAGGGCCTATCTGGAGGCATACAAAGAGTACAAATCACTGGGCACAGAGGTGTCCGATACTGAAGTTGAGGTGCTGTACGTGCAAGTCAACCGCTTTGCGTTGGTGAGTAGACATGTGAGGCTGTATGTAACCTGCAGCATGGACACATATGAGTCTCTTGCATTACTAAGAATGAAAGAAACTGGAGTCAAACCAGTTTGTCCTTTACTCTAGAAGCCACAATGTAAAGCTTAATGAAAAATGTAGGTGCCTTAATTTCAATGGCTTTATTCTGAAATAAGAAATAATTAAGTTAAAATTAAGGCGACTATGGGACACCTATTTCCTGAAAGATCATTTCTGAGGGATTTTGGGGCCCTAGACTCCCACAGAGGCAAAGATTTATTCTGTGCAGTTCTTTAGTGATACAGACTCAATACACACTTGGAAACGGGTGATCTGCAATCACATAATGAAAAGATGTATTTAGTCTCATCAAAGGGGCTTTTATATAGCACATTTTATAAGCTGTTACCTTACTGCCAGCACTCCAGAATCAACAAAATCAACATCCACACAGTGGACTTTTTCTTTTTAATGGCTCTGCAAAATGAAACAGTGTTTTCTTAAAATGGTGTCGGTCACATGTCTTTAGTCAACAGTTACATACAATCTGTCGCAGGTATCTCCAATGTCAGGGTGAAACTCACACAGCCTGTCAAGAAATATTAAATACCTATTTGTTGTTTTTTAATTAAGCTGGTTTTCAAACCCTTCTTATAACTCCAATGGCAAAAAATTCAAGAAATTGTTTATATTGTATGTATATATGTATTGCATGTATGTATTATAATATTGTTTATTTTGCATTGTATTTGATTAATGACGAATAAAAACATGGTGTTTGGATTGCTAATGCGCAATTATATGATAATCAACTATTTGTTTTCATTACAGTAATTTGGTATATGTGGATTGGGTGTGCTTAATTGCTATAAAAACAATATTTGTGTTCCCCAGGCATCTCATTTCTTCTGGGGACTTTGGGCGCTAATCCAAGCTCAATACTCCACCATTGACTTTGACTTCCTTGGGTGAGAAATGAATTAATTTTAATTTTCAAACGCAATACATTTTTAACCGAGCCAGTCTCACACTTCCATCACATTTGTATCACAGATACGCAGTCCTACGTTTCAGCCAGTACTTCAAGATGAAGCCAGAAGTCACGTCAATGAACCTTCCAGAATAATCTCCCTTGTAGCAGCTTGTTACTCTCTAGAGAAGAGCTCCCCCTGGTGGACACAAGTACTAGCTGGAAAGCTCTTCAGTTTTGTAGACTGCAAACTGCACACCCTTGTCTGAACACAACATTTTAGATAAGCCCCAAATCATGAACTCAACACCTCATTAAGTTGGTTTAGTGTTGTAGAAAACCAAGACTTTAGGCTCTCCTCCTCGCATTTATCTGCAGGCCAAGAGAGGGTCAACCTCCATGCCCTAGTTGTAGCAATATTTTTTAGTTGAGTAATATTGCCAGTTGAGGAAGAAACCAGCAAACAACTGACCCTCGCTACCACGCACATATCTCTGGTTTACTCTGGAGCTATAAATTATCCATGTATGTGAAAAGTCCTGGAGAACTTAAAGTACAGGAACCCCAAGATACCATTTCATAAACCACTCAGAGGCTAGAGAACCTCCAACAACAACAAATATTATCCTTTAGAGAAAAGGGGCCTCTGGGTTTGTTTTTAGCGACCATATATCATCCTAAAGGTGATTTCTACTCGTTTACGCAACTTTTAGGAGGAGAAATCTGTGTACTGTATAGCAAAAGTGGGTTTACTGTATGGACAGTTGCTGATGCTCTGCAGTTCTGTCTAAATACTGAGCTTTAGGCCTGTCTGTTCCTACAACGGTTTGGTAAGATGGAATTCATGGACCAATAGAAGCTTTGTCTCTGTTTCTGTATGAACATTCGTCCCTCATTCTGTCACTGTGAATTCATAACATTTCTTATTGTTTTCTCAGCATGGTTCTCGGAGAAGGTAGAAGCAGCTGAAGCTAGTCTGATGCCCACACCAAAGTGCTGATATTTCTGGCTTGTATATGTTGCACAGTGTATTTTTCCACATAGAAAAAGGAGGGTTTTGTACTTATTTAAGTGGAGCGTTAGCGTGTTGCGTGTTTGTCTCTAAGGTTTTTGTTTGACTGTTTTTTTAAGGATGTATTCCGGTGAGGCCTTAACGACGGTGTCGCCTGCTAGACGCGCTAAGCTATCGTTCTCTTTCTGAACATACGATTTAAAACTAGAAAAACTACAACTAGTTTTAAAAAGCAATTAAATGGTGAAGGCGGTGATTTTGGTATTACTTAAATTAAAACTTTATTCGTCCCTGTTACCCATATTACACGTCACTGTAATAAATCACTTCAGTAATCATAAAAACTATGTAATTACATGGTAATTCAGCAGTAATTACAAGTAGCACATTAATATTGTTATTCAGTACTTATTTAAACATAGAAATAAGAACAGTAATTAAAAATGTGACCAAGGTGTTTTAAATGCAAACTCAGCTCTGAGATTTTAGCGCTTGCCTTCGTGCCGCCTCGCTGTCCTCATTTACCTCATTTTCCAGTGTCAGTTTGCTTATATTATAAACAACCACGTACAATACTGTAAATATTAGAAACTGTGAAATATGGATGTTTTATTGTATTTTGAAGAACGCTTCTTTTTCTATGCCAGTTCTTTTGTAACTGTTGATTCAACACCTTGATAATGTTTTCTGAACTGTCATGGACCACGTAGAAAGCTACATTTTTACTTTTCTTTGTAAAAAATGTATATGCCCTGAAAAGATTCTAATAATATAAAATCTACCATTTCTGCAGTTAGTTGTTATTGAGATTAACTGTATTCTTTGCACTTCTAGCATTTTAGCAGATGGTTCCAAACTTTCGGCCAATGAAGCGCTTCGGATGAGTGTTTGGATTAACTTTGTAACTTTGCTAACTGCCTCATGCAAGTATCTCCTGGCAGTTTGAGTATAGCTGTGTATGTACAACTGTAAACAAACTGTAAAAGAAATCTTTGCTCAGACTTTGTCCATTGTGAAATGACTAAGAAATTAATTTTTCTAAGTAGATTGTAAAATCTGGGGATGAAATCTAAAGGTGTTAGAATCTGTATCAAATCATTTGAATAGAAATTAAATTCTACATATTTAATTTGCCCGTTTTCTTGTCTTGACCTCTTGTTTATACAGTACCAAAAATATTTGATATCATTTGCAACGGTATGCACACGGAATTTCAAAGCTGTAAGATAACACTGAGAAACCTGTTTTGATTGTTTAGTTTTGTTTGTTTAATTAAATAATGCCTGTATACATTCTCATGCTGAAATCAGGTTTTGAATAATGGATTGTGCCGTTATTTTTGTTCACAGTTGGTAACAGCGCTGATGAAACAATTTATGCCTGTATTTTACGCTACAGTGTTTCAGATAGAAATAATTATAACAGCGCTTCAGTTCATACCGTAATTGAATTAGTTTCAGTCCCTCCAGCAGCTTCCGCAGAGCTCCACATTAATTACCAAATTCAATATCTGCTATTCACGCCTCGACTTATTTCCATTTTACAAAGGTCAAATTACAAACACTTGTCTGAAATAAATTACAAGAGCGTGATATAAACAAAACATAAACGGTACGCCAACGGTACAATCCTGACGCCTACATTTGCCTCATTTATACATAATAATATCAACATACTAAGATGTGTGCGCATTTGCTACAAATGTTAAAGTTTATAAAATAAAGTTTAGCTGCGTAGCCCTACAGCCTTATATTTACATCACATGCACCATTAAAAGCGCCATTAAGATGCGTCTTAACAAAAAGCGAATGCACGCTTTTTCCACAACAGGTGGTAGACGTGGACCAAATGACTCAACAAGCTTAAAAGCACGAACGAACGACACAAAGCTTTTATTCAGAGCGTTTTTAACGCGCCTCGGGAGGGTGTAATAACGCAACACGCAGTTATGGCAGCGTGTTCCGTAGAGACAAGGTCATGATAATACGTTTTGAGGAACAGAGATGTAAAAGCCGCCGGGTTTGAGAGCCGCAAACAATGTGCAGCGGGTCAGTACGTTCATTCATCTTGATTAGACGTGCCAACCTAATTACAAGCGGATGAAACAGTAATTAGCACAAGTCTCACCTCGTTAATCACAAAAGACTTTCTCAGTCTATTTTTATCTGATTAATGGCTCTTTAAACATGGGGGATATTTATATTTGGGGTGATAGTACACAGCTTGCTCGATCTAGTTTTATTTCACTGTAACCTCATTAGCTTCTCATTGTTTAATGGAAGCTCTTGTCGGGACTAATGTTTCTTCACAATGAGATGATGTCAATGTGCTGCAATGTTGATCTAATGTTTAATAAAGACGTTTTAGGGACACAACGTTGCATTACGATGCTAAATTCAAAATTCAAATATAAGATATTAGTCCATATGTGTTTGTTTTATGGCCCTGTATGCTAGTGTACACCTCAACATAGACACTTGTAGCAGATAAACACATTTACAATGTGTAGTCTCTCTCTTCTGGGACAACACACCAAAAAACATTGATGACTCATCTTGCACTACACAGATTTCCGTCCAATCGGGTACCTCAAATGCTGTTGAGAATGAGAATGTCACCTCCCCCAATATGACAATAAGTAACAAATAATGTAACCTTATGTTTCAACAAGAAAATATGATATGTCAACACGGAACAGAAAAGAGCTCGTCAGGCAGTTAACTAGCACCTTTAGGGCAATATATTATAGAACATTTGTATTTAACTATAAAGGCCATTGTGCATTCAAAGATTGCCACTGTGAAACATCTGGCAACAGCAGGCCGGTGTAGTGTTTGTCTACAGATGTGGAACAGTTCCAGCTCAGATTTACTACAAAGAACACATACAGTAGGCAGCGTAATGACCTGGATCAAAGCCTCAAATTGAGGAGCTAAAGATCGCGAATCAGATTAACGACTCTCGCACAATACGAACAGCTGTGCGTAACACACGGGGCTGAAGATATTCCATCCGATTAACAGCGGTGACAATACAAGCAGCTGCTGTCAGAGCGGATAATAACAATAGAACGAGCACGCTAAGAAGATGGAGAAAAACATGTGCTATCATGACAAAGAGGTTGACAGCCTCAGACGCTTAACATCACACAATCCCCGAGGATCAAACGGGCTTTGTATCAGAGCGCCGCTCGGCACTTAACTCTTATGAGCGGGCTTCAAAACTAATCCCGACGCTGCTGCCATTGCTTTCATCGAGCAAATCCTGACTCTGATAGGGTTCTTACAGTCCTGCTGTCTGGGCGAAAAATGACTGAGCGAACTCCATTATCACACCACGTTTTGAGTCTAACAATGTCACTGTTTGGTTAAGCGCTGTTGACAATGGGAAGCTGCTTGTGTGGTCCACACAAAATGACGGTGCGAGTCTTTGTTGATAGAATTATTATCCTGATTAACAGTTTAGTTGGTATGTAATCCTTTATTCTCTATTTCCAAAGCCATTACAATCACAATATGCAGATCAATGCACTTGGCTTGGCCTTTACTATTTCAGCATGACGTTATCTGACAGAGAACACAATTAAAACAAACTGTTTTTCCAACCTGTTATGGTCTGCATTCACACACACACGTTAGGTTTCTGTTTTGTGGGAACTTTCCATAGACATATTGACTTTTATACTGTACATACTGTATATTCTATCCCCTAACCCACAC
>JAZGTJ010020880.1:0-10174 GCA_036877575.1 Botia almorhae
CGTTGCACCTCCTCTCTGTATGCTGACTTGTCGTTCTTGCTGATAAGACCCATTATGGTTGTGTCATCTGCGAACTTGATGATGTGATTTGAGCTGTGCATTGCTGCACAGTTCGTGAGTCAGCAGAGTGAACAGCAATGGGCTAAGCACACAACCCTGGGGGGCTCCAGTGCTTAGTGTAGTGGTGTCGGAGGTGCTATGAACAGCATTCGAACATATGTGTCTTTATTGTCCAGGTGTGTGAGGGCCAGGTGGGTGGTAGTGGTGATGGTGTCATCTGTTGAGCGGTTGGGACGGTAAGTTAACTGCAGGGGGTCCAGAGAGGGGGGCAGTATGGTCTTTATGTGCCTCATGACGAGCCTCTTGAAGAACTTTATGATGATGGGTGTGAGTGCAACGGGAAGGTAATCATTGAGGCAGGACACAGCAGGACACAGGTCTTCCTTCTAAAAGTGGTTCAGCGCATCTGGGAGGGAGGCATCACTGTCACAGGCAGGTTATGTTGTCCTGTAGTTGGTGATGCTCTCAATGCCCTGCCACATGCGCCGTGTGTCTTTGCTGGTCTTGAAATGGTTGTGGATTTCCTGAGCGTGTGTGCGCTTTGCCTTCCTAATACCCCTGGACAGTTTTGCCCTCACTGTTCTTTAGGGCCGCTCTGTCGCTTGCTCTAAAGGCGGAGTCTCGGGTCCTCAGTAGCGCACGCACCTCTGCAATCATCCACGGTTTCTGGTTGGAGCATGTGGTGATGGTCTTGGAGATGGTGACATCATCAATACACTTGCTGATGTAGCAGGTCACTGATGTCACGTATTCCTACAAGTTGGTGAAGTCACCATCAGTTGCCGCTTTCCTGAACATGTGCCAGTCAGTGTGTTTAAAGCAGTCCTAAAGAGCAGAGATGACTTCTGCTGGCCAGGTTTTCACCTGCTTTAGAACCGGTTTCAAGCGTCTGACTAGCGATCTGTATGCTGGGATTAGCATAACAGAGATGTGGTCTGAGTAGCCGAGGTGGGGGCGGGGCTCCGCACGGTACACGCCGGGGATGTTTGTGTAAACAAGGTCCAGCACGTTCTTCCCTCTCGTTGCAAAGTCCACATACTGATGGAATTTAGGAAGCACTGACTTAAGATTTGCATGATTGAAATCTTGAGTTAGTTTTGTTTTGTTTTGGGTTTGAGTTCTGCAGCTCACTAATAGCCCTATACAGTTCACAGAGCGCGTCTTTTACATTCGCGCTGGGGGGGAATGTATACTCTGATTATGAGAATGGTGGTGAATTCCCGTGGTAAATAAAAAGGTCTGCATCTAACAGTCACAAACCAGCGATGAGCAGTAACTAGAGACTAGCACTGAGTTCTTGCACCATTTTGTGTTGATGTAAAAACACAATCCACCGCCGCGAGCCTCACCGCACAGAGCTGTGTTTCTGTCGGCACGGAACAAAGACAGCCCGTCTAGCTCAATGGCGGCGTCCAGAACTCTATCGCTGAGCCACATCTCTGTGAAAACAAAGACACAGCAGTCTCTGAACTCACGCCGCGTTGTTTGCTGGAGTCGGATGTAATCCAGTTTATTGTCCAGGGAGCAGACATTGGAAAGCAGGATTGATGGAAGAGCCGTCCGGCTAGTGTTTGTTTTTAGCCTAGCACGGATCCCTTCCCTCTTGCCGCGCTTCTGCTTTCTCGCGCATGGCTTGCAACATCCCCTCCCCTGGTCATCGGCATCAGGCGACGCCGTGGGCTGGAGACCAGGTCCCTGCAGCAAGCCGAGATTGCGTAGCTTCTCCAGCAGATCATCATGCAGAGTGGCTGTAGTGTATTTTCTGCATTTTGTGAGTAACTGGCGGTTGTATACACGAACACCGGTAGCATCGATGTCCATGCGCCATTGGAGGTTGGTCAAAACAAACAAAAAGCACCATTTTGTATCTGGAGCGGCTGCTGCGCACTACTGTCGCGCCGCCATCTTGGAAAGTACTGGTTTGGTACATTCCAAAAGATAAAACCTTGGAATATTATTCGAAAAGTTAAACACCTTGTTACCCCTCTTTACACTTTGGTTTCTGGGAGAAGCCAGTCAGTCTGTCTAACCCTTCAAGTGCTTTAAACACACTTTAAACACGATGCAAAATTGCCCCCCAGATTTATGTCCAGACCCAGAACCCAGACAAGCTTCACCTGAAGATGGTGAAGGATGAGTATCCAGACAAGCCCCTGGAGCTGGTTGGTACTCTGGATAAGAGGAACCACTTACAGCAGTTTCAGCCTGTCGTCACACTGGGGAAAGGATACACAATGCACTGGGACCAACCAGCTCCTGCAGAGATCACCATTTGGCTCATAAACTTCAACAGGTCAGTGACTGATGGATGTAAATGCATGTTGGCAGCGTTGCTCATGTTTTTTTGTAATGCATTCACAGTGACAATGCAGTGAATGGTTAAATGCAGTTCTGTCTTAATCAGCAGGTTAATTTCTTTTACTGGGTTAAGTAGTTTTACCAGAATGCTTGTTTATTTGTTTTTTATTCTGTCAGTAGTTTTAATGTTCTTTATTTTATTACTGACTTATTAATTAAAATATATTTTAATTAAAAACATTAGGATTAATTACAATTATTAATCAGGTTAATTATTTAGAATCAGGAATTTTTGGTATAATGACAGGCCTAGTCAGTATCAACACCTATAGCTGATTTATTAGATTACTTTTACTAAATCACTAATTACTTTCTGAGCAATTAATTATATTCAATAAAACACACACCATCTTCTTCACTTACTACCAGGTCAGAGGAAGCAATGAACACCCTGCTTGAATGCTAATCTGAACTGGGACTTTGGCGCCCCCTAGTGATTGAAGCAGCATAAATCTGTCATTGACCATAAACCCAAGCAGTATTGTTGTGTTTTTAACAGATACAACTGGATAAATTTGGGCATCTGCTACCCGAAAGGCACAACATTTATCATAATCTCAGACATCCACAACCGCCTCACCAAAGAGACCAGGAAGACCGGCGTGTTCATGAGCACCACTCAGAGAGAAAAGATGGGCCACTCGCACCAGACAAGAGGTTATTACTTCTGGGAGAAGGACACAGGGTGAGGGCATGAACAGATAACAGTGTTGTTTAGATGGTATGCTGTCTGCACTGCAGGTTTCTGAGAGGTAGTGAATGTGATGCTGAATGGGTTTTGCATTGATAAATATAGTCAGAAGGACAGGAAATTATCAGGAGATAAAAGGGGAACAGGAAGAAGAAATGACACGAGCCAGACTAAATCCTCAGCACATGAGGGCCAGAACTCAACACGTCAGAGTGTGTGCACTGAACCTTTAGCCGCTGCTCTGACATGAAATATTTATACATTCAGAGAGTGAAGCACAATAGTTGATATATTGAAATGTAAGGTAACACTTTATTTCAATAGTCCACTTCAGACATTCTACTGACTACAAGTAATATAGTTGATTCACCTTCAATTTGATTGTCAAAGATGTTAATATTTGGTATCTTATTAAAAATAAAATTGGTCACGTTTTGTATAAATATCTGTTACTGATAACAAGAACTTCATAGAAGCGTTGTGTAAAACAATATAGTTACTAAATATCTCTATCACAACTGTAATCATCTGTGTTATGTTGTTTAATTACACACAGAAATTTATGTGCCAAAAACTAGTTTCAAATTGAATGTGAGTTTTTCTGTGGTAAAGACAGACAATTAGGTTATACAGATGAGTAATGTTACTTGTTGTGAAATGTAAACTGTTGTAAAATAACTTTAGAAACTAGATACTAAAAACTTCAGTTTAGTCAATCATGTTTTAAAGTGATATTAAAAGTGTCACAGCTTCCTGTCGAATCCTCACTGTCATTCCCCGATCACATGATCTCTGCTTCTCTGTCTGATGTGTGTCTTCTGTTGTCCCTGCAGGCTGCTCTTCCTTCAAATCAAAGCACACAATGAGAGGGAAGACTTTTCCTTCTGCTCCGTGAAGGGCTGTGAGAGAGTGAGGATCAAGGCGGATATCCCCCCTGGCAGTGGCCCCAGTGACTGCATGACCGAAGCTTATCCCAAATACTCCCAGATGCCCATCGTAGATGTCCCTATGCCCAAAAAACTGCCCCGCTCTGGACTGGTGAGAAGACAGTTTTGTGAAAGATCTCTCTAAACTACTGTATCTGTATAACAGCGTTTGATATCTCATGTACAGCACATCAAGCATCACCTGGGGCATGAAAAGATCAAAACACAAAATGTTACTGTTAGATTTACAGGTGCTCAACACCACAGTCGACACTCAGTGCTCATCTCTGCAATGCCTCCGGGCAGCTATGAGGGAAACTGATATCAATAAAACACTATTTCAAACCAGCTTTTAAATACTGCAGGAACTGTATCAAATTCTTTCTCTTAAGCTGAAATTGTGCAGAATCGTGTTCATTCTAAAGGATAAATGATGCTGTACAGTGTGTTTATAAAAAAATTAATATTTACCATGTTTTACACACCTGTTTCTTTAGATGTTCTTTTAATGTACAAACTTCCAGTTATTGATACATTTTATTGTCTATGTTGATGTGATGTAACAGACTGGCATCATAACAAAACGTGGCTCCAAAGCAGAATCACACATTTTCCTGTTTCTCTTCTAGACTAAAACACCAGAGCACTTCCTGGAGATTAAACTAGAGTCCTATAACACCCGCTTCCTCCACATCAGAGAGGAGTTCTCCTACACTGAGGTATGAACCTGCATTTCAAACTGACTTATGAGCTGTTGAGCTTTACTAACAACCCAGCACACCATTAGTTATCACAAGAATTATGCATTTAGGATCTTATCATAGGATTTACTCATCTCGTCTTTCTTCCAGCACAGTAAAGCACTATTAAAGTCTTGCTCATGCTGTATTCTGTGGCATTTGAAGCTGATCGCTTTGTGTAAGCAACAGACTCAAACTGGTTGTTAGCTAAAAACATTTCCTTTTCAGGAGGTTTTAAACTTGCTGTTATGTTTTTCTGCATTGATTTAAATCAAGTCACATGTTAGTAATATTCTTGCCACATATTGGTTTACAATAACGCTGCTACACCGCCGCTGTTGAATCTTGAATCTTCTTATTGGCTGTTTCTGTAGGTCAATGGCAAGAAGATCTACCAATCAGAAGACGGAGTGCATGTGACTGCCATCGACGGTCACACTGGTCAAATTCTGGAGTCTAAAGGCTTCAGGAACTCAGTCCTGATGGGAATTCCAACTCGGTTAGAAAACTACATCTCAAGCCTCCAAGATGAGTAAGACCTTCCACAAAACATCTGTATGAAACTTATAAGATAAATATGATGACAATAATATTCATTTCATTAAAGATATATGCTAAATATTTAAATATTAGTGTTTTAATTTATCCCCCAAATGCATTAAGTGCTCATATAGAGGAAATAAATGTGCTAGTTAAATATTTATGACAGGAGCTACAATGTACAGCATATATGTATAAAGATTAAAATAGGTGGCGCTGTTTCAACACTGTGAAACACTTGCTTCATACACAGACTGGTTGGGATGATGTCACAATCATATAGGCTGAAAACAGCTTTGCTTTAACTGCTGTGTCTGACAGAAACTCATCTTCGCTCTTCCAGGTCAGTGATTTTGATCACTTCTAAAGGAAAACTGGTCTCCAGGGGGCCGTGGAGCAAAGCTCTCGAGACCCTTGGAGCAGACCAGACAGTACAGTTAAAAGGTAATAATATTCCCAAACACTCACACTATTATTGTGTGCATGTCAAAAACTTTTTTGGGACTCCTCTGTGTATCCATCAAAGATATTTGATCTCATTAAAAGCTTCTAGTTAGCCTCTCAGATACTAGTTTATACTGGTAAGGATTAACAATAGATGTAACCAAAGCTTTTTTATACTTAATCCTGAAAATGGAATATTTTTCAATATTATACAATATAATTAAATTAGATCGAAAAATCTTGAATATAAGCTAGAGTATATAAAGTTTTACATAGTGTTTGATACTCAACCATGAGACTCACTCTTCAGACTGTGAAGTTCTTAGACAATGAAAACAAACATACCGCTAGTGTGTGAAAAGAAGCTGACGTCTGCGCTGGACTGCGCGCACACACACACACACACACACACATTCCAGAGCAGCAGGATCTTTCCTCATCTCTCCATTCAAACTGTGGATGTATCACATTGAAGTTCTAAGTTTACATTAAGCTCATCCCAGCTGCTTCAGAATCATTTTGTGGACAACAAATCTTTCTCATGTACTCAGACACATTTAGTGAGACATTTCATGTAGCTTGTTTACTTATGACAACAGTGAAGCTTCACGCGATGACCATAAAAACATCATTCATAGAACTCATGCCCTACATTCCAAATCAGACTCAAGAATTGATTCAGAGAGTCATGAAATATTGCACCTTTAAAAACACAAGTTGGATTTCTTTTAGCTTCAGCTAACTGAGGTCAAATCTCTTTTCAAGTCTCTTTAACGTAATGTTTTGTGGTGTCTTTTCCAGATAAACTAGCTTTTGTTGGCTTCAAAGGCTCCTTCCGGCCACACTGGGTCAGGATGATTGTTGATGAAGAGCATGTCAAACTCCACCAAGTGCTGCCCATCCCTGTGGTTAAGACAATGAAGCTATGAAAACAAGCAACACACCCCAAGAAAACCCAGATTTTAAGTAGCACTGCTACACAAGCCATCACACCCGCACGCCCACCGAATCTAAACGACCAATCTGAAACAAGTGTGTGTTTTTTACCTTGCAACCCCTCCCAGCAGATTCCATTGTATGTGACAATGTGGATGTATCTGAGTTTTTAAAAGAAAAAAGAAGAAAAGTGAGTTGCAACATTCCACGATTATGTTTGACCCTCTCAGTAATGTTTGCCATTATGTGGAAAAGATGTTTCATATTGTAAATGTTGTGAGATTTCTTCATATTACTGATCACACACAAGATGTGTGGTGTGGTCGGTTTTATATGTGTACAAGAGAGCCAGAAAAATAACAATTCATTTTTTTAAATTAAATGCTCAAGAATGGAATGGAAATTAAGGAATTTGTAGATGTCAGTCTTACCATGAAACCATAAAAATCTGTGATGATCTGTGAGAAACTGGCCTTGCTATCCTTTTGGCAGGAAGTACGACAATGTGCCATTGCCGAAATAGCTGGTCTTTTTTCAGGGATTGTAGTTTGTTGGTGTTTTGTATGTTTTGTGTGTTTCTAAAAACTTCCTCATTGATAACAGAGATATATTTTATACTTATTAATTGTACAGGCACAAACAAATCTAGAACGGATGACTTTTAAGGGACTTAAGTTGTAATGTATTTCTGTAATATCTGAGAAACAAAATTAATGGAATGACATCATCATTAATTTGTTTATAGATGTAATGTAAATGTAACTGATTTCAAAATAAAAACATGTTTTCTTTAGTTAAAATGGTGTAAAAAGTGTAGTACAGAAATAAATGAATTAATCTTGTTCCTCACATCTTAGAGAATTAATATAGTAAGTACTGCAAAAGAGTGAAAGAATTTGTCATAACGCAAAACGGCCAATGAATCAGTCAGGCTGATATTACAGGTCCATCGCTAATAATTATTGTGCTTGAAAAAGCACCAAGCTGTCCTCAGATCAACGATTTATTTGCGTCAGGGAGGATTTGCTATTTAAATGGACCTACAGACAAATATCAAATTAGCATATTAATCTTCAGACTGTACAACGGTGACACAAAAGTCTGAAACACGGTATATAAGAGAGAACAAATGATCACAGAATCACAGTCACTGTTATTAGTGTATTGTGCTTAAAATTGATTCTCAGGTAAGAACACAAGTATATGTGTGGGGATTTGTCTTTCACTGCATACTAAATTTAAAGTTGAATTAATTAACTCAAGACAAAAAGACATATTGTGTTTAATATGATCATATTTTTGATCATATTAAATGTATAAATATGTTATTCATTAAACACACAAGCCCAAGAGTGTAACAGTATACCCGTTGCCTATATTTGTTGTGGGGTCCAAGGTATGTATGGATGACGGTATGTATGGATGGGGGTATGTATGGATGAGGGTATGTATGAATGGATGGCGGTATGGATGGATGGCGGTATGGATGGATGGGGGTATGTATGGATGAGGGTATGTATGGATGGCTGTATGTATGGATGAGGGTATGTATGGATGGCTGTATGTATGGATGGCTGTATGTATGGATGACTGTATGTATGGATGGGGGTATGTATGGATGAGGGTATGTATGGATGGCTGTATGTATGGATGAGGGTATGTATGGATGAGGGTATGTATCCAGCTGTTTTCTCACTGGGGTGGAGGACTATGAAGATGTTTTCAGTCCAGCAGATGCTGAGAAATGTGACCACGGAGGCCATACTGAAGCAGGCGGATACAAACTTCAGTGAATTCAACTCACATTCTTTGAATGGTGCTGCAAGACAACAAAACTACAGAGAACTTCTTGAGTGTTGAGATGAGTTGCTCTCAGTGAACTGCACCACATTGTGTCCAAAGCAGGTGAGAATGCAGTCAATGCTGCTCAAATCTTCTCAGACACAGATAAAGTATAAACTTTAGTGTTTGGAGCATAACAATCCGAGTCAGATTAAGAGCGATTCAGTATCTGAACACAAGAGTCAAACTTCCCAATTACAAATCCGGCCATTTTTAAAGCTGCAATCCATTTCAACACAAATGTGAAGTAACCGGCAGTTTTTTGTTTCAAACTGAGATGGCGATAAAGAGGCAAAAGTTAAAGTAAGTTATTTAAAGTAAGCTTTAAATTGACAATTTAATTTGCAGCGCATGAAATAGCCATGTGTCTTTTTATAATTACAAAATATGAAAGGCATTACAGTTTGATTTACTTCGGCACTTTAATAAGGCACTTACTGCTTATGGCTGTTACATTGTTAAAATAGTTTATATAGCTATTGACCATTTTGAGGTTTTGAGTTGCATTATAATAAGTACGCAAAGGACTCTAGGCCCTTGACTTGAAGCAACAGCCCATGCAGGAGAAACATCCTAAAACATTAGTGTAGAATCATGATAAACTAAGAACTGATGGATGTTTACTAAATGCAAAACATCTTTGGTCATTTATTTCATATGGATCACATTCCTCATGAAACACATGCAGCTTTCTGTGAGTGCTATACACATTTCCCTGGTTTAATGACATGTGGAGGTACAGAAGAGAAAGAATGATTGATTGTGCTATTATGGCTTAATGTTGCTCTCAAACTGGGGCAATGCTTCTGCCTCCACTAATTTCATTAATGCCCAAGGCTTTCTCTGTCTGACTCCAGATCAGTTCACTTCTGCCATAGTTTCCAAATGCATTGCAGCTTTCTGCAAAAAGCTTTCACATAAACATTTAAATAAGTTGACATGTATTTTCTGCCATAGCTGTGACTGCTCATGTACTATTATGTTGCCTGAAAAAGGCAAACATAGCAAACAGCCATACTACAGGAATAAAGATAATAGATATAATAAAGACAGTGTGAATTTGTAAAAAACAAGTTTCTATCAATACATTCCTTTATATCAATCTATAAAGATTGATATAGTCTGAAGGCCTTTATTAAAAATACAGCTTAAAAGGAAGTTTAAAGAGACAGATCAGCCAAAAATAACACATCTTCCATCATTTACTCACCCTCATGTCATTCCAAACCTGTATGACTCTTTTGCTTCTGAGGAACACAAAAGAAGATATTTTAAAGTATGCTGGTAACCAAACAACAGTGGCACCCAATGACTTCCTATATGTCTTTATTCCACTGTATATTCCTTCTTGTGTTCCACAGAAGAGAGTTGTACAGGTTTGGAATGATGTGAGGGCGAGTAAATGATGGAAGAATGTTCATTATGGGGTGAAAGATTGGATATATATATATATACTACAGACAGGGTAAGTAATCAATTTCTTCCCATTAGACATTTACATTTAGTCATTTAGACACTTTAAGAGGGCACTATATTAGTCTTATATATTATATATATATTAATACTATTAGTCTAGCATATTAGTCTATTAGTCTAGGTATATTAGTCTTGTGACTGTACTTTTAAAACTGTTATAT
>JAZGTJ010020881.1:0-10174 GCA_036877575.1 Botia almorhae
AATGAATTTAGTATAAGCACCTGCAAATGAATTTGTCAGCCCTAGAGTCATATCTGAGGAGCGAGAATCGTGTCTTACATATTCCTTCTCTCTCTTGTGCTTCTCTTCTGCTTCCTTAAGGAGCATGTTCGCTTCTTGCAGCTTGGCATCAGACAGCTTCTGCTGTAGATCTCTGTGCTTGAAGATCTTCTCTAAACTCTGAAGGAAACACACAGACTTATTTTGTAAAACACGTTTATTTTGTGACAAATACACGTATGATTTAACATGACAGTTTTGCCACTGTGCCTTTAAGACTAAAAACCTTTTTGCACGTTCAATAAATGATATACTTTTCTGTACTTGTGGATTTGTGGGTTTGCTGTTGCTTCCAGTACAGTTTAACCGCCCAAACCTTAAATATAAGCACTCATTTTTAATGGTGGGATGATATGGAAGCACCATCGAACATGTCGGTCTCATTTTGCAGCCTTATTTTGATAGATGGTTGTTTTGAACTGAGAGAAGTTCTGAGTTTTAAATCTTACAGTGTGTTTTCATAGTGCGCTGAATTCTTATTTTAGAAGATCATCTGGAATAAAATTTTCCTTGATCTCACCCCCTTTTGCCCATAACAGAGGACAACAAGATATGTGGAATCTTTGATTATTGTTCTAGAAACACGAGAGCAGAACTTGTTATTGGATGAGCGTCCTTTGTTTCTACAACATTCATATCCACCAATCACAGCCCTGCACCTAAATCAGCGGTGAGTGACTGGTAATGTTTTTTTAATCGAAACAGGAACATGTTGATCCAGGAACATGTTGTTCTTGTGTAAAATCACATTTTATATGTAATGCACCTCCCTCTACAGTAGACCAGTCTTATGTCAGGCAGCAGAGGGCAGTAGAGACACACGATGTGATTGGACGTGTGAAGTCGCTGGAATTCTTGCTGACAGATGGAGTCTCACATCAGCTTTATTATTCTGCTGCTTGATTCTCATGTGATTAGATCCAGCAGACAAGACGCTTCTACAAGGTGCGAGATTCACCGTCACACGGGGTGAAACACAAGTATCTTCAGCTGCGCCGAATGAAGCTGCACGGGAAAAATCTTGAACTGAACTGGAGTTTGATGTAGATTATGGTGAAGTTTGGAATGGATCTAAATGTTCCCCTTCTGATAACTATGGTATGATTTGTGACTGGAAATACTGTTACTGTAACCTGTTACTGTAAAAACAGTCGCATTACTGTATAAAGCGGCAGTAGTGAATGCACATCTGCAGTTGCAGTTGTGCAGCAGCTCTGCCCGCAAGATGCTAATGCTTGCAGTATAAAACAGGCATGAATCATTTTTGTAGATTTCTATGGTCGTTTTAAAATTAAAGAGACAGTTCACCCCAAAAAAAATGTTGCATCATTTCCTCACCCTCATGTCTTTCCACACCTGTATCAATGTAATCAATTACTACTGTGGAACATAAAAGAAGATATTTTGAAAAATGTCTTGGTGGTTTTGTGTTCATACAATGGAAGTCAATGGATGCCACTGTCTTCATCATATCACCTTTTGTGTTCCTCACAAGATAAAAAGTCACACAGGTTTGGAATGACATGAGGGTGAGTAAATGATGAAGGAATTTTTATTTTTGGATAAATTGTTCCTTTAACATGATGTGTGTTTTGATTTGTGTGTGTACCTGCTCTCTTCTCTCGTACTGCTCTATGAGGGTCTTGAGTTTGCCAGCCAACTCGCTGTTCTCCTGACACAGCTTTGTGTTCCGACTGGTGTGCTGCTCGGTCTGAGCCTGAATGTCCAGCAGTGTGCTCTGGAAATGAGCACTAATCTCCCTGCGCTTCATCTCATCCTCCTGCAGTCGCTGCAGGCTCTCCTCCTGCAGAGAGAGCAAGAGAGAGAGCGAGAGAAGAGAGAGCAAGAAAGAAACAGGAGAGAGAGAGACTTTTTTAACACCTCTTTAATGACCAGAATTTAGGTGTGCCCGAAAATAATACCAGGGACAAAACCTAATACATGAGTATGTACATAAATAAAATAGATCAGGTCAAACATTAACATTCTGAAAACATTTAGCACTAACATTTAGGGGATATTAGCCAACACTCTGAGATTGTTCCCTGTTAGCTGGGCAGCTCCCTGACTCAGCTAATCATCAGCAATCCAGGTGTGGAACGTTCCTCTGAGGAGATGAATCTGTTTGCTTGGCTGTTTACACATAGAGTGAGTCTCAATCTCTCACCTGGGAAAGAGGAAGCTGTTAAACCAGTAGGCAGCCTCATCAGAGAGGCGTTTCCTGCACGCATGAGCGCGAGGGAAGTGACCTCACTCTAAAGACGAGATGAAATCTCATTTACTGTCCTCAGATGCTCTTACACAGAATTTAGATGTTCTGCTCTGACCTGCTCATTAATAGCTTCCATAATACTTGAAAGAAATGTATTAGAGACCAAACAAGGTCAAACTCCGCCTCCAGGGAGTGATATCATCAACTCCTGAGGACATGCAGGGTTGATATTACAACAAGAACCTAATAAGTGGAGCACCCGCTGGAGATCTCGACACGAAAGTAATTAGGGAGCTCACCACACAGACAACAAACACAAGAATACATGTTGTCTGGATACTGGTAGAGGAGATATGAAGCATAATGGGGTTATACTTTTGTTAAAGTTTATGTGTCAAAACTGGAGTCAGTTAAACGTTAAAACATCTAACCAAAAACAAACATACAGGTGCATGTTGGGTAAAAGTTCCATGTTTAATAAAAAAGCTGTTTTCTTTAATTGTACAAAGCTTTAATGTACATATTTTCCAAAGCAAAAGGTTTCTTCACAATGTAATTAAGTGCATCTGTTTAAATATTATAGAATAGTACTCAGGCACAAACTCCCTAAAAAAAAGTATGATAAGCTTGTTGTATTTTATAAGTATTTCTGTGTATTGTATTCTATGTATCGTTTTTGCAGTTCATAGCTACACTGTAGGCACAACCCCAGCAGCCTGAAGGTAGTCCAGCTTCCTTGTAGATGTTTAGTGAGTGAGCATGACAGTGATCTGAGCCGTGAGGCGTTTTCTGTGACTTTTGATTTTTAGAATAACAAATGCTGCTGAGACTGAATAACATCAGCTCTCGTCTCAGTGACCCGTCAGCAGAGCTCTGAGTCTGAGGAGACAGACTCTTATTGATGCTGAGATGCAAAAATACCACAGCAGTAACGTCCGGACTCAAAGAGAGGAAGCTGAGTGGACTCTATCATAGAAATCAAAACACTGACGGGGGCAACAAGACGTTCAAAAAACAAGTCACATCCTCGACACTCTCTAGCCTGTCAAACAGGAAGTTGTTGTACAATTTTAACACTTATAGACCCGCTACAGCAAAATCGCAACAGCTGTTTAAAGATTAAAATAACAGGTGAATGTGGGTTAAAACTGCATGGGGCAGCAGCCACACTCTAAAATGAATTTAAGGAACTGTTTTGACTGAAACGTGACTGCAGTTTACAGCACGACAGAAGTCACACAATAGTTGTTTTCTGACAGCACTGCTGTAACGCGGTAGCCTAAATTTAGCAACCTTACACGTTTTTCACTGAAACACATTCAAGAACCAGAAAAGCAATCTCACAGTACAGATGCTAAAGCTGTTGTGAATGTCAGTTCTCTTGATCAACAACACTCCTCAGGAAAGCTCACCTTTACTGTCTTGTTGTGTTTCTGAAGTTCTCTGCACAGCGTCTCCAGTTTGCTTCGGGCCAGGACAGCACGACTGTGCTCATACTGGAGCTGATCTCTCTGCCTCAGCAGAAGATCTTGTCTCTGCTGAAGCTTCTCCAGCTGCTGCTGCTTAGTCCTGTGTTCCTCCACCTGCCCCGTATTCACAGAACACACAGAGATGTGATCCAGACATCTCCTCACACTGTATTAAACAATACTGCCTGCAGGAACGCTGCTTTAGATAAGTCTGAAAGAGGATGTAGGATGATGGGGTGCTTCACAATGCCATAGAAGAACCATCTTTGCTTGTATGGTTCCATAAAGAACCTTTAACGTCCATAGAACCTTTCTGTTGCACAAATGGTTCTTTGTGGTGGAAAAAGATTCTTTAGGCTTTTAAAAGGTAAGAAATAACTGGTTCTTTGGGGAACCAAACGTGGTTCTGCTATGGCATCACTGTGTTTGTTTAAGAATGTATGATGGAACAATGTAAGGGATAATGTACATTAGACTACATCTAACGCTGTGTTTCTGTATTTCTAATCAGTATTTGTAATCTATAATACTTCATGTTTCAGTCATTATCTGTGTGGGCTGAAATCAGAGAGAATGTTGTGTTCATGTGTGGCATACAGCCTCATGTTCAGACTCATTTATTCAGCCCGAGGCTGTGAGTATTTAGGTCAGCGCAGTATAAGTAAAGCCACTCCTGACATCTTTTATTTTGTTTCTGTGGCAATCTGGTTTGTGTTCTGTTTGTTTCCTCTTTACGGTCTTCCATGCATTGTTGTTGCCGTCGGTGATAAGCATTCGGAGAACGATCTCTCATGGGTCTGAATACTCACCAGCTCTGCGTATTTCTTCAGCGCCATTTCCACTTTCTGTACTGGCGAGCCGAGCTTGTTCAGACTTTGCAGTAAAGCTGTGACCTCTTTACCTGCCAGAAAAATGTTTTCAACCTAGATCAGAGAACCAAAAGATAAAGAAGATAAAAGACCAAACATGTGTGTTCTACTTTGCATATTAAACGTGCATATTGGTGTGCGCATTTGTAGCATTCACTCCAGTCTGAGTGTGACAGAGAACTGAGACGAGCACTACACGATTTAGATTGGGAAGTGGATTCTGTGTTATTGTGAAGACCCATTTCTTGACAGTGAACTGCCTCAAACTGCTCCAAACACTCAACCATCACACTGATAGAGCCTCATCACTGTTATGACTCCATTTGTGCAACTGAGAGTACATGTCATTATTTTTCAAACATTCAAGATTTACAAAAATCCCTTGTCATTTCTCAACCAGTGATTGATTAATAAAAGCAGATTCTTGAAATATGTTGTGTTTTTGATGCTGGAACTGGTTTTAAGAGGTTTTTTTTACTAGCTTAACCAGCAATACTTCATTGGTCAACCAGCTTCATCTGAAAGATCATGCTAATAGACCAGCTTTACCAGCTATGTTTTGTTGGCAAATATCGTGCCTATCCTGGTCCACCAACTAGACCTTTACCAAACTAGCACAGAACAGCCTAAATAGCTTGAAACAGCATGAACATGTATGTTGTTTTCTCTTCATTAAACAACATTAAAAGAGCAAAATGCTCACCATAGCCCTTGAGCAGTTTTACATCAGCTTTTGGCTCCCCCAGACTGGCTACACCAGTGTCTTTGGGCGTGGCTTCTTCATCGACCTGGGCTTCATCTTTTTGCTCCTCAGCTTCCAGGACAGAGATCTGCTCCTGCATGGAACTAGATGCAGAGCCATAGGTGTTAATTATATCCTCTAGCTGTCTGCTGAAGTCCTTCATAAGGTCCGTTGGCTCCTCCTCGTTGCCATTGACTTGTTCATTGGTGTTCTGAGAGGTCTGGTCACTGGCCTCCATCATCTGCTAAAAATCAAGTTAAATACATCGTAAAATTAGTTTATGAGAACCCAGATTGATTGACAGAGGTGCAACGGCCAATTCCTTGATTAAACTCTTCGCCTGATGCAGAAATGAGGCTGTTGAAATTAATGAGAAGTGATTATGTGTTACTTGAGGAACGTTTGATACGACTCTAAAATCAGCCACTAAATTGAAGCCGGTGGCTTTTGGCCAGTCTGCGGTTTGTTTGAGTAAAATAGAGACACTTTATATACTTTAAATAGAGACGGTTTGTAAGAAATGTAAATTCACATGTGTGAAGAAGAGGCAGAAAACACATGAATTATGGAAAAACACTAACTAACTAACTGAAAATTGGAATAAACTGGAGGGACATGATGTCATTTGTCTGTCTGTATGTCTGTCTGTCCTAATTCACCTTATTAAAGTTAATCATACGACATATTTATGATAATTAACACTTATATTAGAATTACATTAAATCATTGTCTTAAAAGAGCAAAAGAGAATTACCAGGTTAAAATTATAGCTCGTGCACATGTACCCCTCCTCCTCTATCAGCAGAGCAACATGGCACCCGTTTTGAAACCATGTGCTATTTTTGGACCCTCTAAATATGGACAAGCCTTTTCTTATTCTTGCCACGTAGCCTCTGATGTCAACCGTGGCAGTTTTACGCAAAGTGGAAAAACAAAGACATGGCTAGTCCAAACCATTAATAAAACTCTTGACATCTAGCTAAGACGAGGCGGTAGCGCATACGATTAAGCGCTGTTTGTCTTCTCACATGGTTATGAACTTACTCTACATTTGAATTGACACAACAACTGCAGAATTATTGCAATGAAACTAGCTTTGTCTTCATGTTTTCATTTGTGTGCTACATTAGCATAGCCAAAAGAACGCGTTCAGAAATAAAACCAACAAATTCAGATGTTTCTCAGATAAGCTCAGGTGACCTTCAGCTCAATGTCAACTAGAGAGAAAATATTAAAACTCAAGACTCACCCAACATGCGCTGGTTCCGGTCAGCTAGAAAAGGAGGACAATGAGAGAACCAGCCCAGAGTTTAGCAGAGTGAAAAAGAGAAGTGTGAAGGATCAAGACCACAGCTGACAACACAAACCCCTCAAAATAACCTCACACAGAACACCAGTGGAAACATGGTCCAAACACTCTAAACGAATTAACCTGTCAGGATCTGATTGGGATGTTCAGAAAGACAGCTGAAGGGCTCATTTTATTATAGTCTCTGAGGGCCTTTCGTGTACCTTCAAATAGTGTCAAAATGTTTTCAGAACATTGGCTAAGGTTAAAGTTCCCTTAAAGTTATCAAAAAATGCTAATTTAATAACATTAGTAGAATGCTTTTTAAATGTATATATCATGTATATCAAAACCATTATTTCTAAGTTGGTAGTGGAACGTTTTAAAAAGTTACAGAAATAAAAAATGTTTGAATAAGTTCTTATCACCAAACATGAATGTTAATTTAATGTCTAACCAACTGGACTTTTTGAACATTCATAGAGCTTTCAAAATAACATTTTTAACAGTTTTGGTACTTAATGGAAACATTAGGGAAACGTTCTTACAACCTAAAACCGTTAGCTGGGTAATTATTGACTTGTGTATTGAATGCCTGAGGACCAATTTCATATAACAATCTGCTTGAATTAGAAGCGTGTTTTCACAGCTCCTGTTAGCTCTCATTATCACATTTGTCCAGCATTATTCCAGTCAGTTGTTTTCTAATCACTTCACATCCTGCAAATGTGGAATGGTGAAGTGATTATCATCTCCAGTGTAACTCACTCCATGAGAGTGTTTTTGTCTGCACAGAAATCTCTTCATATCTGAAAACATTTGGCAGGCTGCAGTGGATCACGGCCTCCCAGCATCTGATGGGACAAAAACCTCATTTACTGTATTGCTCCACATCACATTACTAAACAGAAGAGCTGTAGTGTGGTTTTACATACAGACAGATATGATTTAAGTATCAATATCTTAAGTTTGCTGTTTGCAATGGCTCTTACGATCCCATTGAGTCTGATGCAGTGCTGTTAGAATAACAAACAGCAGATGTAGATGCAAACTGAAGGTTAGTAAATAATGACAGTTTGCGTGTTAATTTTAGTTACATTTTAGCTATCTTGTGATGTGCCTTTGTCATTTTCTTTATACTTTATATTTTTAATTTAGTTTTCAAAATGAATTGTTCAGTTTTACTTTAGTTTGTATTTATTTTCAGTGATTAATTTTAGTGCCTCAGTTTAGTTTACATTTTAAAAATAATATTTAAGTCTATGTTTTATTTGATTTCAGTTAACAGAAATGTTTAATAGTTTCAGTAAACTGTAATATCTCTGACATTTTGGGTTGAGCTTTGCTGTGAACTATTTGTCAAGACTAAAGAATATTTAATATGGGCAGGTTAGTTTTAGCTGTAATTGTCTCTGATCATCTTCAACCTCTTTGACTTTTATTATGATCCTCTCTGGTCAGATTAAAGTGGTTTTGACTTTGGCTCCGGGCTTAATTCTTTCTTTCTGACCCTGCATCTCAATTAATGATACTTCCGTCCTTGTTCTTTAAAAGGACACACTGAGCAAAATCCGTCCTCATGCTTCAGTGTTTTGATAAATATCTCTCTAACCTTGAATTGCTTTGCACAATTTTGGCCCGTGTGTTAAATTTCAGGGGATTATGCATTATGGAGTTAATAGTACAGAAAACATGCCATGCGTGAGTGAATGTATACATTGGGTACAGCATTAACACTTCACAAGCGCCAGTTGTGAATGCAAATCGATTAAATTTAACAGTTTACAGTCAGTTAGTAAATAAGATAAACAACATCACACGCGTAATCAAACGCGTTCCGTGTTCTCGCGAGAATATCGAGGCGCGAGACCATCTGTCAAATCCTCATTAGCGACAGCGGATTTGAATAATGTGATTTTATTTATAAACGTGTATAAAGCGCGTCGTTTTATAAAACTTATGGAGCATATCCGACGAAAACAGCGACTTGATGTACAACTGGTGGATATATCTCTACACACCTGGAGTTGCCTGAACACACACTGGACTCACGGTAAGTGATATCCACTAGTGTACCCTATCGAGTGCACTCGTTTCATTCACTCCTTCAAGTGGACTACATCATTTAAGTAATGTAGGGAATAGTGGAAGGGGATGTAGGGGCAGTTTTCGGACTTATGCACATAATGCGAAGTGAATATGAT
The DNA here is from genome assembly GCA_036877575.1 of Botia almorhae. Taxonomy (NCBI): domain Eukaryota; kingdom Metazoa; phylum Chordata; class Actinopteri; order Cypriniformes; family Botiidae; genus Botia; species Botia almorhae. The sequence continues at coordinate 8,863 of JAZGTJ010020881.1, forward strand.
TTCAGACGTCACACAATACAGTGCGCTGTTTGTCAATAATTACACGAATACTGTAATGCCGTAGTCCAAATGCAAAGAGTAAAAAAAACAGGATAACAAAAACAATACAAAACACAGTTATTTAGTCAGTACAAAATATTTATACTTGGTGAATTATTTGCACTGTATAATATATGCACAGGCTCACTTGCACAGTCTGTGATTTGGTAACTAAGCAATAACACTTTTTTTGCTCTTAAGTCTCAACGGGATTTTAAATGCAGTGTAGTTATTTATTTATTTTGGGCTCCTTTAAATGAGCTGCTGACTCCTGCAGTCAGATGAAGTCAGATGTGTCCACATCTCTCCCTGCCCGCCTCTGTTTTCTCTCCAGGTGCTGTCAAAAACAAAGCGGTGTGCACACATCCGCGTCTGTTTCGCTCTGTCACCCCTTATAATGCTTGATAATGAGCGCTGCTAGATTTAAACATTCGTGTCAGATGTCTCGGCAGAGGCTTAAGCTTAAAATAGTTTTTCTCTTATTTATATTTAAACTATGGATTCAGAGTTCTGATGCAAAATAATATGCGTTGTTCCTGTTCATCATAACTCATCATGCTGTCTACCCAGCTAACAATGTTAGCTCGTGAGAACGTTTCCCTGACATTTCCATTAAGTAACCGAGACATTAAAAATGCTATTTTAAATGTTCTAGGAAAGTTCAAAAGGTTTAGTTTTTAATGTTCTTTTAACGTGATTGCTTGTTATAGGAAAACTATGCAAGCATTTACTAATTCGGTAACGTTTTTAAAACGCTCCACTAACAACTTATGAATCAACTCATGTTAAAACATGTTCTAACAATGTTCTAAACAATGTTCTACTAATCATTAGCATATATGTTAGTCTAACGTATATTAGTATATGCAGAAGTGCAGTAGTGAGAGAACATTTAGAGAATGTTAGCCAGCGTTCTGCGGACGTTCTCTGTTAGCTGGGTCTATCAGATATGCATAATGTGAATGTTGAAACTAATGAATTCAGCTTCATGCAAATGAGTCTCTGCCACTGTTTGAGTGTATAACACAAAAACATGAAACGGTGAACAGAGAAGAGATCTCTGAGGCACATGACTATGAACAGATATTTCAGCTTGTGCTGTATTTAAAGGAAACTGATATGTCGAATGAACATGTAGCATGAGGTAACTTCAGAATTCTTCTCACGTTCTCAAGACACACTCCAGCAGCTCTCCTGACATTGCACGTCACAGGCTTGTTTGTTTTCCTCCTTGTCATGCAGCCGCGGCACGGCTGGGCAGCGTTCTGGATTC
>JAZGTJ010020882.1:0-10174 GCA_036877575.1 Botia almorhae
GTGGAGCTCTTTAAGCCTAAACACAAGAGAGAAAAGACTCTGGCTTGACATTGAAGCGCAATGCAAGCGTGTTTCCTTACACAAGTGTTCTGTCTGTTCTGGGCCGTGGAGAGTTGCATGCTACAGTTCAGCGAGTGAGAAAGGCGAGTTTTAATCTCCTGTCCACCTCTCCAGCTTATTTCCCTTCGAGCAGCTGTCTTTTGATCACGGCTATGAGAGCGGCTTCTCGTGTGAGTGCAGGTACCTGGGGTACGGCTAGGTGCTAATTAGCTCAGCAGGATAATTGATGTGCAGATTACACCGTGAACAAATGCCTCAACTTGTTTGTTCTTCTCACTTTTACCCCCCCACCTTCACCCTAATGAACAGTACCTGCCTCGTTAAAACTGAGCCAACACGCAGCCAAACAAGGGCATGTGTGCGGGGAGGGCTTTCCCCAGGTGAAATACCTTTCAAAACGATCGCATACAATAGCGCTCCCACGCGCACGCCCCTGACCTGCAGAAATGCCTCTGCTGAGCGCAGGGATTCATGCAGCCAGCTCAAAGCATTTAAAAAGAAACAATTCCTAAATGAAAGGCCGTGCCATTAGAACAGCAATCCAGTTCTATTGTTATGCCCTGTAATGCCATTTCCTCCATCTTTTGTCTCCGAGAGGCTATTATTAGCGGCCTCTCACAGCTGCATATCCCTTCAATAGGGTTTGAATTTGGTCATTAACAAGTGAATATCAGCAAACACATTTGTGGAGCCGCTGCCATTGCTAATAAACTAACAATGAGTACAGGCCTAATTGGGAAATGCAATGAAGGAACGGGTGCAAGGTGCCTGAGGTAAGAAAAGGAAGAGTTTAAGGACAGGTCATTATTATGAGGACGGATGTAGAGAGAAAAAGGTGAACAGTTGAATTGTCGCCTCTCTGCAGTTTCCACAGACAGCTATAATCTGTCTCTCGCTAGTTTACACATTAAACATGTTATTGTGATTATGGACTCCAATGTTATAGCAGAGCTCAGCAGTTAGGGCGTCCACACACCAGAGAAAAGGTCTGACAGGGCATTTGATGGATATGGAGGGTGTAGAAAGAGCCGGTCATTTTAAAATCAAGCAGGAACAAAGCTAATTGGATTTTGGAAAGTGCAACTGGACTCGCCTGTCTGCTCCACACATGCCCGTCAGACTGAGTGCATCATATGCGTTCTGAACAATTTCTGTTGCAAGTGTATAGGGGACCGTACAAAAACACAGGGATGGCGTCTACCCTTTCCTAGAGGATTGTCAGGTTTCTGGGTCAGACATCTCCCTTGGTCATTCAATGCACTTCTTGTCTGAAGTAAATTCCCTGCAGCTCAGCTCTTCAGACAATAAGCTGTCATTACTGATTGCCCTCATTATTTGTTCTGTATGAACTACTGCTCAGGTCTGTTAACCCTGAAACACAACAATAAATTCAGTTGCAGATATTGTTGTTCATTTGCATTTACTGTCTGCTTTGTTTTAGGAAACATGGCCCCAAACATCTAAAGGTAATTAATATGCACTACTTACAATTTGTACAGTTAATTTCCAATCATGCGATCAGTTTTGAGTGTTTAATGAACTAATTCAGCCACAATTAATAGAAATTAACATTTTATTTGATAAAATTAAGTTTACCATCTGCTTTTCACCTTTCGCCTGTATATTAGGCTTGTTGTACAATAAGCCTTAAATACACAATGTATTTTTAAGCATGACAATAACTTTATTGTCTAATTTAAATAAACCCAATGCAGTGCTAAACCAATACAGCTGGACTGCGGCTGGTTATTTAAGAAAACAGGGATTTGTGCTAAAATACTATGCACAAAGTGGCGCAAATATTTGGTAAATTTGTCCAATAAAGTTTTGGGATTAAAGTTCAGAAAAATTCATTTGGCTAACTTTTTCCAAACTAAAGCTGTAACGCTGAGTCCGACTGAGTTGGATCCATTTGCAGTTATATTTAATAGTAGTCGACAGGCACAATCAGTAACAGCAAACACCTGACGGAGGCAAAACAAAGAGTAATCGTTAAACGGGTGTGGGTCAGGGCAGGCAGCAAACAATCAATAACGTAAACAATCCAGATCATACACAAATTAACCAGCAATGAATAAAGAGGGAAACCGCTCAGAATTGTTGCTAAGGCAAACAAGACTTCACAAAGAACGAAAGAAAATGTCCGGTTAATATAGTGTGAGGTGATATGAGTCCGGTGACAACCAGGAAGCGATCAGGCTTCAGGTAGGTGCATCATGGGAAACGTAGTCCGGGTCGAGTTCAGGTCAATACTCCGGTGAGGGTTTCCTCTGGTGGTGCGGTGGAGATGCGGCTGGAGCGGCTCCACCATGACAAAACCAAATGTTTTAATCCTTCAACAAACTCCACAAACACACTTTCTCCTGCCTTAAAACAGTGCAGGGGACCATTTTCTCCCTCTATATTGCTGTGCTTCAGCTGCACCATAATCATCTTATACACGCTTTTCTTTGTTTGGGGATTTTCACGATTCTCCTTCCAGAGAGATAAGCAACACAATAATGAAAGCTTTAATTACCCCACCCCTCTGCCCGCTGAAGGACGAGGGACTCTGTCATCGCGAGGAGGGGGAATTTACAAAAAAAACCTTATTTGGACCCCTTGCCGAAAAAATTGTAGTTGGGCAAACTGGCAGTTTCCTTCACCAAACTGATAATTCTCCCCATCCTTCACCCTGGAGGTCTTTTGATTCGCCAGTTTCCTGTCACCATCTCAGCACTGAATCAAACAACAGCAGGGGTTGCTTTTCCTTCTCAAGGGAGCAAAAGAGAGAAAGAGAGTGAGACAGAAAGAGAGACAGTGAGACCAAAGCTGATGGGAGAACTCCAGTGAAGGATGGACAAGGGTTTACTGGGACCCTGCACACTGCAGGCGTTTAACAAAAGTTGATAATGAAGCTCTTTTAGCAGTAAATATAAGGACCTTCATTTAAACTGCACGCTCCTTTTACTGCAAAAAATTCAAAGCAGCATGTAATCAATCTATCTACAGTGTTTGGTGGATTTTTCTGCTGTTTTGTTATTTTTTTACAGGTCATTATACTGTTGGTACCACAGGCCTCAGAGCATCTTCTGACACCCATAATAACCCAGAGCTCCATCTATCAGCTGAGAAACGTTCTCATGGAGACCTGGAGAAAAGTATGAGGTGAGAGGACACACAGAAAGCTTTTATTTGTGATGGGTTTGTTTCTTTTGGTCTGTGTGTGTGAGTGTGTTTGTTATTGGTGTGGGTGTATGTGTAAGGTGTGAGCAGATGAAAGCTGTGTGGGTGAGAGGAACTCAGAAAGAAACTAATCAGCCTTTTACAGCTTGAACTGAGACGGTTAGGTAGCCTTGTGCTAACCACACACACACGCCAGTTTGTCACAGCTACATAATGGCTTTTTACAAAACACAAGGTGCCAAAAGACCATTAGACACACAAAAGCAAAGTTTAACCAGTCTCTCATGTGAGGGAAAACTCCACCTCCCCGCTGAGGGAAACATGCGCTCTTTCAATATCTCAGTTCTGCCAAACCTGAGATGTTTCTCACAGGCTGACCATTTAAAACACCCCCCTCTTTCAGTAGCGATATATTCAGTACCCAGAATTTTAAAATATATATTTGCATGCCTTTACAGGACCTAAAAATGCATATAAATAAAGTAGTCCTGCACAAAAGTGATTTTATTCCAGTGAATATGTTGAAAATAAAGAGACACACACACACCTGCACAGAGGTAAACAGACTGACAAGAAGAAGCTGTCACCCATTAGCAGCTGCACTAATCTGTTTGTGTGGAGAGGATTATACTGTTGTCCTAGTGAGACGGGAAAAATTGTATTTCCTGTGTCTGTAGCCTCTACCTGAGTCAGCGGAGCTTTGTGTGTCAAATCCGCGCTGAGATAACAGTTAATCATCTCTCACCCTGAGAAACTGTTTCCCTCCACTGGGCCAAGCGTACGACGCCTCACTTCTTCTGAAAGCACACACGTGAAGCTGTGACCTGACAGGAGGGCAACACAGGAAACACACACAGATCTGCTGCCTCCCAGAATTCACTGTGTGTAAACACAGAGTGTGCTGCGTTTTCTCCTGGGAAGATCCCACTTAAAAATTGGAAATTGTAATTATGATTTAATGTGTGTTTTGACTGTGAATGACGAATAAAATGGATGTGCTAGACAATTATCATAAATAGCTAGCTAGACTAGTCTACAAACATTTTATTTTTTACAAAGAACAATTTGCCATTAAATATAGATAAAGCATCAATAATTCTGTTATGATGTCTTTAATTGACAACTATTACATGTAATGATTTACTTTCTGAAAAATGAGAAATGTGTCAATGGTGTGTAGAGGCAAAAAGACGGAAAGAAAGAGAGTTATTAAGCATTGAGCTGTATGTGAGAGATGTGAGAGAACACTGTAACATAGAATCAGTGTGTGTGTGTGTGTGTGTGTGTGTGTGTGAGAGGTATGAGTGTCTTATGTTGTTCTGTCTCTGGAAAACCAGGTGAAGTCACACATTCATCATACAGAACAACTTGCACCCCATCAGAACACTGACACTTCACTGCTGCATGCGTGTGTGTGTGTGTGTTGATCTGTATGGAGTCATATGCTGTGTTTTACGGCTCCAGTGGTGAATTGTGAAATTCTGACAGTATTTCCCCATACTAGATGTTCACTGTCCTTCTCCGTCTTTATTTCACTATTTTGAGCTGATAACACACGGGCGAGAGAAAGTGTCCATCTATCTGAAATGTAAGTAGCCTACACTGACACAAACTCCCAGAGAGAGGACTGATTTTCTCAGGTTTAACTACATAATTTATGCTCACCTCACTTTAGCATGATGAAGCAATTTTAGCTCGTACAACCACACACACACACACACACACACTGAAGAGGGTGAAAGATAGAGACTTCCTGAATATCTGAATAATTCAAGCATCCAGATGAGAAGAGAGACATTTTTCACATGTAAACCCTGACTGGAAACTTACTGAGGTCACAATCCGGTCTGAGTCAGTTCAGAATGAAACACTGGCTCACTATTTAAACTGCATCCTGTTGTTTTCATATCTGGAAAGTGCACAACAGCAGTAGGTTTACACTGTTGTCATTTTCATTCAGCTGGTGCTGTCCAGTTATCATCTTTAAAATATAAGTTATTATTGATTCTGTAATCTAATTTTATGTATAATTCTCTCAACGTCTGGCAGTTAGTGATGAATAATGTGCAAAATACACATAGTATAAACTGCAGTGAAGAAAGAGCAGTGTGCCTGTATTCATTTCTCAACAGAATCATTGACTGCGTCCCAAACCACAAACTATCTGCTCAAAGGTGCCAAAAATAAAATTCATTTTATATTACCCACAATTCCTTGCATTCACTACACCACTCGCTCTTAACGCAAAGCATCAGCAAACTCCCAAGAAACTATGACTGACAGAGAGTGTCAAGAGAGTGTGTCAGAGAGGTGAATGAAACTGGTTTAGCTGACTGGACTGGTGTGGATGCACCCGTTTAATGGCTGCAGACAGGAGTGACAAAGCTAGAGGTGTTGTAACTTTAGAAGGTCAGATTGTTTTTTCTCTGAGCTTGTTCATCAGGGATCTGTGAGTCAACAGCTTCCTGTCAGCGCTCTGATCGAAACCCCTCGAACCTAAGACCACCAGCTCACAGGAGCACTAAAACAAACCTGAAACAAACAATGGTTAACTGCTTAATATGATCATCATACCTGTAAAACAAAACACAGGAAATAAGTCTGTCCAAATCAAAATCCATTTACAGCTACTTCTTTAATTTTAGAATTACAGTAAATATTCATCTTAATCTACCTTAATTGATTCAAATTCAATGACACATTTTTGTTTTTATATCTTTAGAAATAAAAACTCAGATGCAATAAGCGCTTTTAAAAATCTATTCCGGTGGACAAATATTCCCCTTAAGCAGAAAACCTTTCTGCCAGTGGTTGGGAGACAATGAATTTGTTAGGTGTGAATCTGACCCTGCAGAACCTTCTCAAGCTTGAAATCCTGCAGGATCCAGTGGAAACGTTAGATTACGACTGGAAGGCGGCTGAACCATCAGTATGGCAGAGGTCAAGAGAAACAGCACTGCGTTTGGCAGGAACATCTGAACATGTGCTTTCCAAATAACACAACTGCACAGAAGTCTCACAAAAACACTTGGAAGAGCATCGACAACGAGAAGTTCTAGAGACGGAGGAGCACGAGGGGGAGGACGAGAGGCTGAATATTAAAAAGAATGTGTGGTAACTTTTATCGTGTAGGTTACTGAAGGATATTTACAGGCCACAATGGCTAAACAAAGACTGATATGCTGGAAGACCTTAATAAAAATCAATACATCAGTAAACCTCCACCTGCCTCACCCTCTCATATTGTGTGTGTGTGCACACATGGATCATGTTTCTAAGGCGGCTGCCTACACCAGATTGGAGCAAAAGAGTAAAACCTACTGGGACTGAAGCCCAGGACCAGCCCACACTGAATACTGTGTGTGTGCTTTTGGACTATAGCCTTCAGAAATGAAGCAAGGTTATCAAATAAACATCTGTTTTATGGCTCATAGAAATGATCTGACTCAAGAGAGCACTCTGCATCATTTTCCATTTTGAATTGAAGCAATAAGGTGTTGTGAACAGCGCCATGATGAAAGGCTTTTGTTAGCGGAGACGTGCAGATGTGTGATCATATTCCCCATATACCACAGCATTACCTGCCCAGATATTTTTTGGTTAATATATAATCAAAAGGACAAATTTTTAATAAAGCAAATCTACAAAGGCACCACGTGCTAGCTGCTCTAGTTTCTGACCAGTAAACAGAGGTTAATATCTGTTAAGCAGTGGCAGACACAGTAGCTGCTCAAACTATACCACACCTGTAACTATATATATAAATATATATATATCTATCATGTAAAGAGTTTGATTATCTCACACACACACATGAACTGAAGTGAGACACAAGTGTGTGTGATGTGGGCGAGGGCCTGTTTTCAACCCTGAAGGTTTGTGGGATAGACAGAGAGAGAGAGAGAGAGAGAGAGAGAGAGAGAGATTTGGTCAAACAGTGAGGCAGATATGAGCACTGGGCTCATAAATACAGTCGGCATCATTAATATTTCAGTGTAATGCTTCAGTTCTCTAATTAAACTTGTGGCTGATAGATGCCATTGTCCCATCATTACCACCATCAGAAAAAGACGCAAAGATTTCATTAGCACTATAGACTATAGACAAAGCTTTGAGGTCATCGATCTTCTAGTGTGAAACTGACTACAGGTTTAAGCCTTTTCTTGGAATTTGGACATAAATAAAAATACTGACGACATCATGCTTTTATGACCTCTCAACTGGATTGTTGTAATGCACTTCTAGGTGACTGTGCAGCATCCCTAATAAATAAGCTACAGTTAATCCAAAATTCAGCAGCGAGATTTCTTACCAGGTCCAGGAAATATGACCATATGACCCCAATTTTGTCATCTTTACACTGGTTACCTGTTAAATTCTGTATTACTTACAAAGTACTACTGCTAACTCATAAAGCCTTAAACAAGTTAGCCCCTATGTACTTAACTGATCTTCTCTTGCTTTACAAGCCAATGCTCACTTTATGCTCACAAAACTCTTCTGGTTGTACCTAGAATCACGTCTATTAAAGGCGGCAGAACATTTTTACACTTGGCTCCTAAACTCTGGAATAGTCTTCAAATCTAGATTACATGTACATTTACATTTAGGCATTTGGCAGACGCTTTTATCCAAAGCGACTTACATTGCATTATACTACACATTGATCACTTTACATTGAGTATGTGTGTAATCCCTGGGATCGAACCCATGAGCTTGGCATTGTTAACGCCATGCTCTAACCACTGAGCTACAGGAAAGCTAAAGGAAAGCTAGATTAAAGACACATCATCTCTTCAGATTAAGACACATCTCTTTAGATTAAGACACATCTCTTCAGATTAATGACACGTCTCTTCAGATTAATGACACATCTCTTTAGATTAAGACACGTCTCTTTAGATTAAGACACATCTCTTTAGATAAGGACACGTCTCTTTAGATTAAGACACGTCTCTTCAGATGAATACACATCTCTTTAGATTAAAGACGCATCTCTTTAGATTAAGACACGTCTCTTCAGATTAAGACACGTCTCTTCAGATTAAAGACACATCTCTTTAGATTAAGACACGTCTATTCAGATTAAGACACGTCTATTCAGATTAAAGACACGTCTCTTCAGATTAAAGACACGTCTCTTTAGATTAAGACACGTCTCTTTAGATTAAGACACGTCTCTTCAGATTAAGACACGTCTCTTTAGATTAAAGACATGTCTCTTTAGATTAATGACACGTCTCTTTAGATTAATGACACGTCTCTTCAGATTAAGACACGTCTCTTTAGATTAAGACACGTCTCTTCAGATTAAGACACATCTCTTTAGATTAAGACACATCTCTTTAGATTAAAGACACATCTCTTTAAAGTAAGACACATTTCTTTAGATTAAAGACACGTCTCTTTAGATTACGACACGTCTCTTTAGATTAAGACACGTCTCTTTAGATTAAGACACGTCTATTAAAGGGGGCAGAACATTTTTACACTTGCCTCCTAAACTCTGGAATAGTCTCCCTGATTCTCTCAGTGTTCAAATCTAGATTAAAGACACATCATCTCTTTAGATTAAAGACACATCTCTTTAGATTAAGACACGTCTCTTTAGATTAAAGACACGTCTCTTTAGCCAAGCATTCTCATAATGCATCTCATCACTTGTTTTTCCATTCTACCTAAAAAACAATTATGCTCCTAATGTTATGAACTGCAGCTACAGGTTTTACCTCAGGATATCAATCCAGGGAAGCTTCATATTCAGCCTGCAACAGACAGATCCAAACTCCAGTTCATCCTGATAAATGTCTTTACTTCCGTACAGCCAGGTGCTCATCCTCGTGCCATGAACCAATGTCTATAATCCTAGCCCTCATAATTCCAAAAACAAGAAGGAACTAAGGAGTGTTTTAGCAGGTTATTGAACAGATTTACACCCCAGCATACAAACAGAAAGCCAACACATATTCTGACCCTGGGGAGAAACCAAAAACTGGACAAAATGGTTTTATTCTTTTGAATGTCCTCTGATTCTGAGTGACCAGACTAAGGTCTGAACAAACACAGTAAAGCTACCAGCAAAAATACAACACACAAAGACAGACAGAAACACTGACATGACTCCAGGTTTTGGTGACTATAAATTCAAAATGGTTGCTCTTTTGGGGAGAATCGAAAGTAAGAGTAACATCATGTTCTTGTTGTAAAAGTAAAACCACTGACACCTAGCTGTGACCCAGAATGCTTTCAGTTCTACACAGTGATGGATGACACAGCTCTGCTTTTACAGCAAACAGAATGTGACTCCATTCATTCATACTGTATGAAAATGCCATCAGTCTGTAGCTCTGTTCTAAACCCTAGTGAGTGGCCTACCTAGACAGCATTTCAGGGCATCATACATACTGTTCTGAAAGGTCGACAGCAACATCATTCAGCCTTCTAAGAAACCTTTCTTTTGTTTAAAATGTAAGAATGCTGAGAAAGCAAATTTAAAAAAAAACTTTTAGAGATTAAACTTTTTAAAGTTTCAATAAAAATGTTTAGATATTGTATTGATGTGCATGTATTTTTATACTTATTAGAAGACAGCATACAGAATCATTTCAGCACCTTTCTATTTAAATGTGTCATGCACTGGAGCAGAGATCAGATGGTCATTTAATCTCAGACTGACAGTATCTCTCTGCTTCTCAGAAGCGGCTCATTTATCACCTATTGACCACAATCCTCACGCACACACAAAGCCCTGCACACCAACACTCACAGAACAGAGACAAACACAGAATAAAAGACAAGAAAAATGTGCAGTCGTGCCAAGAAACAAAGTGAGCGATGTGTAACGGAGAGGCGTGTGTGGGAATCGGGCTTGTCAATTTCAGGTGTTTACACTTTGGTGGTTCTGGGTGTTTTGTCCTACAGTGGCACCTTCAGTGCGGCAGATGTGTGA
>JAZGTJ010020883.1:0-10173 GCA_036877575.1 Botia almorhae
TTGTCTCATGTAGCACCTTGTTTCTGGAGGAACGTTGTCTCGTTTCACTGTGTACTTGTATATGGTTGAAATGACAATAAACTCCACTTGTAACTTGTAACTATTTGGCAATTATGCTTTTTTGTACGTATATTTTCCCTTCTTTTTACACTTACTGAATCATTGTCTCTCCCTTATCATGTTTCCAGGCTTCTGCTGGGCGTGCAGCACACACATCCTCCCCCAGGCTTCATGTTGCAGAGTCCAGGCAGTGCTGGACTGGCCGATTGGGAGCTGGACCGACTCCTGTGGAGCCGCAGTGTTGAGAACATAGCCACTGCCAGCACCACCATCACCTCACTGGCTCAGTTACTGGACCAGATTGGAAACATTGTCATCAATGACAATATCGCACAGCAGGTGGGGGATCCACACAGATGTGCACAATGTTTCTTATACATGTCAATCATCAAAATGAATTTCTAATTTACTATTACTTCCTGCACAGGTCTCCAGTGCAGTGACCTCAATCCAGTCTGCTATTGCTGAACTGGAAGCTGGGAACTTGGCATTTGCACTCCAGTACAGCAAGGAGGCCATTTTGGCTTCAGAAAGGGCCTTTTTCAACCCCTCTCTTTTGCATCTTCTTTACTTTCCTGATGATCAGAAGTTTGCTATCTACATTCCTCTTTTCCTGCCCATGTGTGTACCTATTGTACTCTCACTGCTGAAAATTGTAAGTGAAGCTAGGAAGAAGCGAGCAGAAAAGCAAGCCAAAAATGACTGAGAGACCAGGACCTGGTGTATGCATACAGCTGTATTTACAAAGTGTTATGCACTTAAAATGGCGTAATTCATTAAAAGACAGCACATGTGTGTACATTATATTGATAGTTATTAGGCCAGAGGTCAACAGTTGAAAAACTATTTGTCATGGTATGTTAAAGGATTTGTCACAATGTGAATTCTGGATTATATCTCATTGCAGCGCCAATTTACAGCAACAGTTCGTTAAATATTTGAGCACAAACTGATCCTGTATAGGAGCAGTTGTGGTCAGACTTTTTTGTGTTAGCACTTCGTCTTGTTTTGACACTGTAACACTGGATACATCTCAGGTTTTGTTACTGTTATCTGAAATTATATATGTATGAACATTTTATAATAATAACTCAAAATGTTAGGGTTGATGGGTGTTTTAATTGTTCATTTGTTTTAGCTTTAGTATGTCAACATTTTTACAATGTAACTGTATTACACAAAAGAAAGCAAAATTATGTTTGTGCAAAAAAGTGTTTAATGCCTTTACAGATGTTTCACAATGTGATTCCCAAAAACAGAGCTTTTACTATACTATAATGCAGTAGCTTATTAAAATACTCTGCACTGATTGATGTAAGAAATTACAGAAACAACTGTTTATATTTACTAAACTGGACTGTTGAAATGTGATAAATGCAGAGAGGTTCTTATTTGTTTTACATTGTTAATATTTATAAATATTTATATTAAAAATGAATGTAAATTGAAATAATTAAAGCCCCTGTTTAAACGTCCGACTAAGGTTGAACCGCAAAACTGTCAGACTCGTTTACGCCGCGTGTATTTTCGTGCGCGGCGTAGCACTACTGCGCAGGCGCGAGTGTGTTGAGGGAGAAAGACTCGGCGCCATATTGTGAGAAATTTTGTTTTCCTTTTCTCGCATTGAGAGATACAGAAAAGCTGTTCAGCGTATACATACATACATAACAGTGATATTTAGGTTGATTTATATAAACTGACGAGCATAGCTAGTTCCTAGAATTATTGTCTTAACGTCTCGTTAAAATGTCTGGCGGTGTAATTCGAGGCCCTGCAGGAAACAACGACTGTCGGATTTACGTGGGTAATTTACCTCCAGATATTCGCACCAAGGACGTGGAGGACGTGTTTTATAAATACGGAGCAATTCGGGATATCGACCTTAAAAATAGAAGAGGCGGTCCGCCGTTTGCCTTCGTGGAGTTTGAAGATCCGAGGTAAACATACAAACCGAATACAAAACTTATTCTGCTTCTGAAACAAAGCCTGCTTTATTGAATCCCTGTGTTTTTAGCTTGTTAATAAACTTAAAGCTAACACGAGTAATATTTTAACATGTTTATACAATACGGTGTATGGCGAATTGTATGGGCAGATGTTGTTTTGCATACAAATAAACTGCGCAAAGTTGACAGGCAAGGCACAACTAGGAACTAGTAAAGTTGCCATAATAAGGTTATATCAGTGACTGTTAAATAGAAACTTAAACTGCTCAAATGATACAAACGATCTTTTTGCGTTCGTGTATTGTTCATACTGGTTTTAATGAACCATTAAGAACAGTGTGATGCACCTTCTCTAGAAATGAACCCGTTAATATCTCTTTAGAGATGCAGAGGATGCTGTATACGGACGAGATGGCTATGACTATGATGGCTATCGTCTTCGAGTGGAGTTCCCAAGGAGTGGTAGAGGAGGTGGAAGAGGTGGAGGTGGTGGTGGTGGTGTTGGAGCTCCAAGAGGCAGATATGGCCCTCCATCCAGGCGTTCTGAATACAGGGTTATAGTGTCAGGTGAGTAAAAGTATTTCTCCATCTTGGTACATTCTTGAAGTTGAAAAAGTCTTATAGGTCTTAAAAGACATGATAATGAGAAAAGGATGTAACAATGTTCATTTTGGGTAAACTATTGCTTTAAGCATTGCAATTTATCCAATTAATTTTCTATATGGGATCCGTCTTCTCATCTCGGATTAACTATTTATGACTTTTATCTTGCTTTAATTCAGGACTTCCTCCTAGTGGCAGCTGGCAGGACCTTAAGGATCACATGCGTGAAGCAGGTGATGTATGTTATGCAGACGTATTCCGAGACGGCACTGGCGTTGTGGAGTTTGTGCGTAAAGAAGACATGACCTACGCCGTTCGAAAGCTGGATAACACTAAGTTCCGGTCACACGAGGTAGGTGTGAGTTTATAAATGTAAACCGCCATTGGACAGGACAGGACAGGGCATAGCTTAAGGATTTTAGGAATATCAAGGTAAGCTTGATGTCAGAGACCCATGATGGAGCCACATGGACTAGGAGGATCCATGGAATGGATCTTTTAAATGTAAGTGGGCTATATACCGATAGAACCGGCAGTTATGATGTGATGTGGCATAGCGCTGATAAATCTAAATAACCTGTTTTAAGTTTACAGAGTGAACCATGAGTTAGCGTTTGGTAGCCATGAATGAAAGTTCTTAATTAGAAAGTGTTCCAATTGTTTTCCTCAGGGGGAAACGGCTTACATCCGCGTAAAGGTGGATGGCCCGCGCAGCCCCAGTTACGGGCGCTCGCGCTCTCGCAGCCGCAGCAGAAGTCACAGCCGGAGCAACAGCCGCAGTCGCAGCTACTCTCCACGCCGTAACCGAGGATCTCCCCGTTACTCTCCCCGCCACAGCCGCTCCCGTTCTCGCACCTAAACATCTATATCCCAGCTGACTGGCTGGCCACAATCCAGTCGTACACCCTGTGTCACTTTCTATTGGACCCTTCTGTTGTACTTCATTGATCTTCATTGATTTTTTGACTTGTTTTGTCCCTCCACTATCCCCAGTTTGCTCTCATCTTTGGTTTGTCACATAATATCCAAACGTTAGTTTTATTTGACGGTCATTTTGCTAAGTGTAGCTAAATGGATGTTCTCCCTTCTCTCTCTTTCTTCCTGTCAAGCCTTTTTTGTCGTCTCCTATCTCCATGATCCTGTTGTGTCTTTTGTATTGCATTTACATTTTAACTGGATCTTCATACTCATCCCTTGTACTATATTTAAAACAAGGGACATGTTGAAATGCTTTAAATAGGTCTTTGTTTGAAGGATTAATCAGCTACTGATTCATTTTGTTAATGATGCTTAGTTTATGGCTCTTTCTGGGGTGGGGATTTTTTTATTTTGTTGGAAAACTGTTCTATTTTTACCTTTTCATGTCTTTCTGTAGACAACAGAAGAGCAGGATTAAAGAAAGCTTTGGAATAAAGGATTATGAAGCACAGTTCATATTAGGATAAAGCATTTTTGGAGGAGGAGGAGCAGGCATTTCATTTAAGGCAATGGTATGATGGCAAGCAGCTTTAGTCACCTTCAAAAAACAGGCCGTTTTTATTTTCCTAAAGACATCCAGTACTTTGGATTTTCTTAGTCCAGTAACACATTAGTTTTGCTTTGTCATTTCCTCCCACCCTCTTCACAACACTTTCTTTTCTGTATAATTTACCTTCCTTCACTGGTCATTGCTGCTAAGCATGCATGTGGACTGTCTGGATGTTGCAAAGCTTGTGCATACATTAAGACAGCATTTTTTTGCCCATTTCTTGTTTAAATCCAAAAACATTTTTGCCTGTTGTCCAAAATGTGCTGGAATTTGACCACTGTGGAACTCCCTTGTAGACTTACAACCAACAAGACAAAGGGTTGCCATGTACAGTTGTTCAGGGAAAGTGTGTCTTGTTTGCTCTAAGTTAGTTTTGCTTGTTTTTCCAATGTATTAAGCTCAATTTAATGTGTTTAGGTGGTGCTGTAAGTTTCTTCCGGAGCGTATCATATTCTGGTATCCTTTTTATCGTTTACACAGGAAAAACAAATACCGCTCCAATGATAAATTTATAGAAGCAATTATAGATGAACACAGAAGTTCTTATTTAGCTGTGATTCTAACTTGTTACCTCCCTCTTTTTGATTTTGCTGGTATTCAAAGGTTTGGATTGGAGGAGGGGCTCACTGTGTTCCGATCCTTGGAGCCGGATCATTGGATCAGTTCAGGATCAGGAACAAGATTAGGATTAGGATAAGGATGGATACATACATGGAGCGGGATCAATTTACCGGGAGCGGGAACCATAGGAGAGGATCCCAACCCCAGCCCCACATCCCCCCACCAAACCACAATTAAAGGAGTTAACACAGGAAAGGATACCCGATGTCTTAATTGGCTTCTCTAGAACCAAATTCATTTTTCGTGGCGACCCAATGATGTGCGGAGAAGGGATCCAGGCTCTTCTTTTGTTTTGTGAGATGAGTTTTTTTGTGTAAGAAGGAGCAGAGCAAGGAACCAGAAGTCTGGATCAGTTGCTTTGGATGGAATCCACATGAGGAGCGTGGTAAATAGAGGGGAATTAGTGGGAGGGTGGGTAATAGGCACATTTTGAGCGGGATGTTGTAGTTTATTTAGGGTTTCAAAAACACAAATTACTTAAACATTTGTTGTGTAGGAAGTGGTATTTTCCCTCACAATTGGCTACTTTCTATTTCTAGTTTGTAGTGTTTTTTCTCTTCACCCTTCTTTAAATAAAGATTGAATGTCTTTGAAAGATTGAATTGATGTGTATGTTGTTTTCATTGCTTCATTTTATTAATTTATAAAAATCTTTGCAGTTTGGTCCAGAATAATGTAAAATCAGTGGACAGCAGTGTTCTAAAACATTTTAATGGGTATGTCTGTCTGATAATGCATATTGTAAGGCAGTTTATTAAATTGGCAGTTTATTAAAATGTAAAAATGCCTGATAATGCCTAAATGAATGTTAATTCAATACAATCTGTGCTGCATATAGACGACGATTCGATTCATTTTCAAGGGTAGCCTGTGTAATGCTAGAGGAATACATAATCGCAGCTACTCTATGCCACAGCCTATGATCTCCGTTACTCGCCCCACCACAGCTGTTCCTGTTCTCACATAAACATCTACAACCCAGCTGACTGGCTGGCCACAATCCAGTTAAACACCCTGTGACACCTATTGTACCCCCTGTTGTTTCCTATCCCATGATACATTTTAACTGCATCTTCACACTCATCCCTTGTACTACATTTGGTCACATAGGCCAATCATCCCCTCTATCACAAATTCATAGACTATTAGGTAAAATCTATAGGCACATTTTTTCCACACTTCATATGTATATGCTGAAGCCTGGTATGTTAAGATTTACATTATAAATTCATATAATAATAAACCAAATTATCTTTAGTATTCTTTAAATAAACAGGAAGTTACATTTTTCATTGTGTGTGGTATGCTAATTAAATAATGCCTCATATCAGCCAATACCTCAGACATGAGGATGACGTTCTAAATCCAACAAGGGCCCAGTGCATTATGGGATGAAATAAAAAGCGGGCAGTGGGAAGCTAGTGGAAAATGCTCATGCACGCGGATAGAAGCTCTGAAAGAACCAATCAGAGTGCCGGTGCAGTGCGGTGGGCGGGGCACGTTTGGTTTTGTGACGCGTAGTTGGATGTAAGTTACGAGCACAGCCGCATGGGTAGAGTTACGACTTAAATAGTGGTTAGAGAAGTCAAGCGTGAAGCACAGCGACTCAAGAAAATCCTGAACCAAACCGTGTCCTAGTGTAAAAACACAAGAGGAGGTAAGCGATATGTATTTTATTTCCCATGCATGCATCCGAATTGTTGGACATTGTTTATGAAAAAAATAATGCATGTAAATATGTATATACCTTTTAACAAGTTCAGTAATTAGTGCAGTATTTAAAAGAAGCAAAATGGACACAGCGTAAAACGTTGCGTTTATTTAGTTCTTTTTTAAATTTACGTCATCATTATTGTTCTAATTTATGTTAAAAGACGTTTTTTTGCAATAACAAACAACAATGCTACGTAAATTGTTTCATTGGGAAATAAGTGGGGCGGTGGCGTGAAATTAAAGTTAGAAGTCTTTGGCGTCTGGAGATGAATGCTGTTATGTAATTCTGCCAATGATGAGAGACCATTGAGAGCAGATGCTGAGGACATCACAAACGGTGTGGCGTTAGTGGCCTCATCCCTCGACTCCAGAGTCCAACCAGAGGCTGTTCTGTGTTGACATGGCACCACTTAGGTGAAAGTTATTTTTATGCGACGTAAAATGGCTACAGCTTACAACAAACTCAGAATGTAATACATTGGTGATGTGTTACATCACCCTTCTGTGATTCCCTCTCCATGACCTTATCAAAGGCAGACACCTGTGATGCATAAATTATTAATTATGCTTTGCAGCGTAATTTACACTCACTTTCCTGCCCAGTGAAATTTAAATCTTAACTTTTTAACAACTATTTATTTTTTAAATATTTTGTATTTTATAATTTTATTTATATTTGCAAACTTAAGATGGTTATTGTTTTTACAGACCTGAGAAAGTCGTGTTGCAAAATTTTGTTTGGAAAAAAATCTACGTTTTCATAACTGACTATGTAAACAATAAAGCAAAACAATAATAGAAAACAAAACTATGTACTTAAACATAATATATATGTGTTTTGTGTTGTTGTCTAACGATTTATATATTGCATCAAAAATACATAAATATCCGTATAATTGTTCTACATATTGTTTGTACACTTAAAATCATACCTTTGTTTAGTTTCATTTCACTAAACTAAGCTGGATAAAGATTTCTATATTTTGTCATGCATCCTTTTTGCTGGTTGGATTTCATCAATCTTCTCCCTCTCCTGGGCCCAACACAGAGTGCCAGAGAGTCTTGAGGAGGGAGCTGATTGAGGTGGCCTCCTTTTTGTCAAATCATGACTGCACGTTTCCTTTTTCGTAGATGCACTAGTTCCTTAAGTTGATTGGAAAGGTAGATGACTTCGTAAACTCAGGCAGGTCCAAAATTAGACCAATCTCAACTGTGTTTGCCATCTAACAGTTGTCCAATCAAAACAACTGACATAAATCCAGTTGCCCAGGAGGACAACTGTATTTATTTGTAAACAAAGGCTTACTCTGTTGTGTCATTTAAAATATATCCTGAGATTTTTCCTAAACTGCTCTAGATTGTGGACTCTTTTTTTTGTGATTAAGAAACACAAGGAATTGCACATGGTCAGTGAATGAGTTTTTTTTTTTTGTATTCACAGTTATCATGACTGACAGAAAGGCAGTAATAAAGAATGCTGATATGTCTGAGGATATGCAGCAGGATGCAGTGGATTGTGCCACACAAGCCATGGAGAAGTACAACATTGAGAAGGACATTGCTGCTTATATTAAGAAGGTAATCCACAGAATATTTATGATTGACAGCACCACATGCATCATGAGATTTTACAAAGTAACAGTAACAGGTCCCGGTAAAGTATATCTGATTGTTCTTGCTTTTTTACAGGAATTTGATAAGAAGTATAATCCGACATGGCATTGCATTGTGGGACGGAACTTTGGAAGTTACGTGACGCATGAAACAAAGCATTTCATCTACTTTTACTTGGGTCAAGTAGCCATTCTTCTCTTCAAATCGGGCTGAGGGAACATCTGTCGTTCAAGAAAGATTGGACATCAGCACCAAACCTGGACTGTGATGCACTCTTGAGCCACTCTCAGACACACACACACACACACACAAAACAAATGCTTACATTCTGTCCTATATACACACTCATCAGTTTAGCTATAGAGGCTGTGCATAAATGCATGGACCGTGTATAATATTTATTTTGTAATTTGTATATGTTGCAATAGAGTAATTTTTGCTTTCTGTAGTTGCACGAGTTTAAGCAACAAGACAATTTTTGTTAGTTTTTCCCAGTCCAAATTCGTTTTGCACTAAAGTTGTATAAAATGCTTTAACTGCTGCCTTTAAATTATATTAAAGAATGTTACATCATACACATTATTTATTTGTGGAAAGTTACTTTTACCGAAGCACTGCCAGATCTAAACACGAGATCTTTTAGAGGTTGTACGTAAAGTTTTATTTCCAGACATTAGTTAGTTTTAACCTGCAACTTCTATATGTACAATGATCAATTCACTTTATTACATTAGTGACATGCAATTCAGGAACTGAACACACTTCACAGTGGAGAAGAGCACTTGCAGTGAGGTTTTCTGCTGAGGTACAGTTAAATTACTAATGAGCAGATCTGTCTGCAAACACAGGACCATTAAAGGGACACAATACCACAATATCGGATTTCAAGGACTAGCGTTTACAAAAGGCTTTAATGGCTATTTTTGCCGCTCTTAGGAAAGCACGTGTACCCAGCCTTCATCACGAACCTTTAGTCATAATGACTAAATGTTCAAATGTTCTAGGGGACTGACAAACCCACTACTTTCTGCTAAAGATAAGCACCCTTGTAGGTTGAGGTAATACATGTGGCCAGACATACAAGGACTATTGTGCTGATGTAGCTATTAAAGCTTATGTTTCCCATGAACTGTACTAAAAATCATAAAAATGCGCGTGCAATTCTTGAGTCTATAAGTACTTCAACATTCGTCACTTTATAAGTAACAATTCAGACTGTTTTGGAATGCACGTGTATTTAGCCCTTAAGCAGCTTCTAGTAGCCTGAAACCGAATGTTTTAGCAATAGCACGCATAAAAATGCATTTTGTCTAATATTTAAAATTAACCGTTTTAAGTATACAATCAAAATGCAGTAAATAAAATTACGGTAATTCAAGATAAAATAAATTAAAATTAGTATGTGAAAAACCTTTATTTTGGAACGTGAAATTCCGGTTGACCCGGGATGTTGATCTTGGTTGTCGTAGTAAAGCTGCTATTTTGATCGTGTGAAGATGGCCAGTAAGGCGTCTTTGATAACAACTTTACGATTTTTTTTCTTCTAATCGCAGCAGAAACGGGTTTCAGGCCAAATCATTACTTCTCAATCACAGACACAACATGCCGGAGGGCGGGATGAGATGAGCCGTTGCTTTAATAAGCTCAGATCAGTGAAACCGTCTGACTCGATTTACTCTTCAGTCAGCTGATCTCAGAAAACTACACCAACACCACTCACGATAACGTTCATCCAGCGGTATAATCAAATATTAAACAGTTTTCCTGAAACCACACGTTAATGTAATGTCCAATGTGATGTGGTGAGCTTTTGCAAGAGATGATAAATAAGATAAATATCGGAAAAGGTCGCAGTCCTAGTAAAACTTTTCATAAGGTCCTCAAGGTGTTGACTTTTGTTTACGTTAGAATCCTACATGGAAAGCATTTTAGGAATTGGATGTATATAGCACATTTGCCCATCATAGGAGTCAATAATGCCCTCAGATGTTGTCTAGGTAGGCATCTAGGTTTCGGAGAAATGGACAGATTTTATTTTCTATAGGTTGTGTGCGAACTGCTCGTGCATGCGAGCCGTCTGGTACGTCT
>JAZGTJ010020884.1:0-10173 GCA_036877575.1 Botia almorhae
TATAATTGTGTTCTTATTTTGTTAGAGTAATGCTTACCACATTATCTGCTGTAGGTACATAAACAAATAAATAAATGTCCAGCATTGCACAGTGGTTCTGTATACATTTTGTTGAAATATGTGTTTGTTTATTTTCTTCTGTTTCTATTAGGTACAGTCCAGCTGACATAACCTTTTTAGGGGAATGTGTCACCACCATGAGTCCAGTTGCGAAGCCCTTGAACATACTACAAGGAGAAGTCAACATTCAGATGGGCTGGCTGCTCCCGACAATCACCACCCTCACAACCAAGCTTGAAAAGTCCAGACCGTCACTCAGATTTTGCAAGCCACTTGTTGATGCTCTTCTTGAAGGTTTGAGGAAGCGGTTTGAGAGCATGATGTCAGAGCCAGAGCTAATTGCAGAAGCCATTCTCGTTCCAAGGTTTAAAACCTCCAGGACCAGCAATGACACAGTACTACAGCTTGGTAAGGAAAATGTTTTTTTTTGTTTTTTTTGTTTGCTTGTTTTTTTAAAAACCTTTACATCCAACAATGATTCTATGCAGTTGTTTACTTACAGAGTAATAATAACAAAAATATGTGTTTGTTGGTGTGATTCTGTGTTTCTAATCAAGGCCTTAGTTACATCAAGGAACATCTGCCAGAACACGATGAAGGTCTTCGGTCTCCTGATACCACATCAACCTCTTCTGATGAAGATGACTTCTTCTCCAATGTCAAGCAGATGCATACCCATGAGATAAGTAAGCAACTTGATGGATACCTAGCCGCTACAGCTGAAGGAGTGAATATACTGGCCCCATATCCAGCTGTGCGTAACCTCTCACTAAAGCTCAACACAGCCCTGCCAGCTTCAGCAGCGTGTGAAAGGCTTTTTAGCATAGCAGGTTTGCTTTTCACCCCAAGAAGGGGATCAATTCATTCACATAATTTTGAGAACCAACTTCTCCTCAAGTTGAACAAGGACTTTATGACATTTGATTGAATTGAAGTACAGTACACACACACACACACACACACACACACACAAGAGTTGTCAAACATAGATTGTGTGTGTGAGAATGGTGTTATTCAGCTGAAAGTATTTTCTCCTGCCTTTGCCTGTATGTCAATGTGAGAGGAAGGGGCTTAATACTGTCACTCAAATGAGCTGAATTTTATTTTTCCTTCTTTGTACGCTGACCTAACAGCTGATTAGCTGATTTTCTTTAATCACTTAATCACGATCAGGTTCAGAGGTGTGTAAGAACATTGCTATATTGCCTTCGTTGCTGGTTTAGGTTTATTGATTTAATTGATGAAAAAACAGAGAAACTCACATGTACACACAATTGGTAGCTGCATTTTCTTTTCTGATATTACACATTAATGTAAGCTGAGCATTTGCTTTGATGTTCTTGAGTATGCGGTGTGTTTAACACAGTCAGGTTCAAATGTGGGTGCAAAAAATCCATTAAAACTCTAGCAGAGGTTTGTCAGAGCATTGCCATTGTGCAACATGGTAAAAAGATGAAAATGAGTTGATTTTACTTTCAATTCCTTTTACATTTTCCAAGGTATTAACATTAACATTTTTCATAACTCCATGTAGGACATTTCTGTACATAAATGTAAGCACTGTGGCAATAGTAATGCAATATTTAGAAAATGTACTCTTGTACTCTTGATACTCAAGTACTTTTAAAAACAAGTACTTCAGTACTTTTACTTAAGTAGACATCTGACTGTAGTACTTTTACTTGTACTTGAGTAAAATGTATCAAGGGGTATCTGTACTTTTACTCAAGTAATGAAGCTGTGTACTCTGTCCGCCTCTGGTAACAGGTCAGTACAGTACTGCTTAATTTCTTCGCTCTCTGTGTTCTCCTCGAGCGCATCTAATGCACCCTCAGCCATCTTGATGAGTGCCCTCCGTGCCTTGCCGCATGACTCTCCACTGTCCAGGCAATAACATTTCAGATACCTGCAGACATCTATGAGAGACTCTTCTCCAAGCTGCCACAAAGCTGCACTTATTTGATCAAGCAGAATCTGACTGGCGTCCATCTTGCTAAAGGTTTGTCTCGTAGGGAAGGAGGGGGGTTAATGGTGCTGGTCACTCTATCGCCTCCTCCTGGCTGGCTCGCCAAAATGTTACACTTTAAAGAAGGATGCAACGTCCGTTCTTACAGCAACACGTTTATTTTCTGTTAGAAAAGATAGAAAAGAGAAAGAGGTTAAACAAGGAGTGCATCTGTTGCGTCTACCACAAAGCTCATCATGTACTGAATACTATTTCTTTGTTATTCAACTACTGATGACTAGCTCAAAGCGTGGGTGCCCCTGCTGACGAACCTGGGTTTAACAACAAAGACTTTTACTCTTAACACAGTAATACAAATAAACTGTCACAGGAACTGTCATTTCCAGATAAAATGGATAAAATTCAACATTTAAGGGGGGGGGGCAGTTTTTATTAGTCTCTAAGCTATTTAGGGCTACATTAGCATGTTAAATTATATTACAGCAGACATGTTTTAGAGAACACAATAAGTTAGGATCAGACTAATTCCTGAATGCCAGATATCCTGAATGAAGGTGACTGCAACTTCCAATGTGTTGTTCTGAATTTCCAAGAAAATGTGTTGTCTTTATGAAAGAGATTGTAGCGTATGACCAACTTTGCACCCTGTTGCCACGGAGGGGTTAGAGGGGTAATTATATGCACTGCTCCACTTCCTGTTTCACAGATATGATGATGGTGCTTGATCTTGTGCCAACATCACGTCTAAGTTGGACAACTGCTATTTGTGTTCAATTTACAACTGTACTGGGCAAGGGTACACAAAGGGAATGCTTTCTGGACTAACACCCAACTGACTCCCAGCCTTCTGTAGAATTCGTCGGAAGTGTGAGTATCGGCAAGCTGACAAATGGCCTTCACTCCAGATATAGATATGTCCATCCATTCAGCAGATGAATCATTAGATACAGGATAACGGGACAGTACATCGGCTTCAGTATTGTGATGCTCTGGCTTGTACTGAAGGCTAAAATCATACGTGACTAAGGAAGTCAGCCACAGATGTCCTGAAGCATTCAGCTTAGCGTTTGTCAGAACATAGGTGAGGCTGTTGTTGTGTGTCTTAACTGTGAACTTTTCCCCATACAGATAATCGTGGGATTTACCCACAACGGCCCACTTGAGTGCCACAAGAACTCCAACTGGTGATCGGGTAGTTCTGTTCAACAGAACTCAACCGTTGAACTGGCATAAGCGACAAGTCGTAGTTCTTCTGGATGATCTTGATTACTTAAAATGGTGCCAAATCCACTTAAGCGCACATCTACATGTAGGATGTAGGGCTTTGCCAGATCTTTTTTAGGATCAAGAGCTATCCCAGCAGCAGATATGATAGCTTACATGGCTGACAAAACTGGCTGACAAAACTGGCACTGGTTTATTACTCTGAGCCCATATTCTTACAGGCGATCCAACACTTTCAGCAGCCTTTTTCATGCTCCTCCAGGGTATTTCCAAAGACAATGATGTCATCCAGATAAACAACTACCTGGAGAAGATGCATATCACCCACTGCTCTCTATTAGCCGCTAAAAAGTGACTGGAGCCCCAGTGATCCCATATGGCATGCACTCGTACTGATAAAAACCAAGAGGACAGAAAAAAGCTGTCTTCTTGTCCTCCTTAGCCATCTCGATTTCATAATAGCCACTGCGCAAGTCTAAAACCATTTACTCCCAAACAGACAGTCCAGAGCATCATCCATTTTGGGTGGTGTACTGGTCAGGAATGGTTCTGGAATTTGAAGTCCAGTAGTCAAGCTCCACTTTACAAACTGAATATCTTTCACTTCTCAAAGGAACAGTTAAAGCTCCTGGTCCCATCCACTTGACTTAACCCTTTATTGGCTCATTGACTTCATCTTCTCCTTGTGTCTAAGGGTTTTGTGTGTGAAGGCTGAATTGTTATGAATGCGCAAGCTTTGACATACCAGCATCCTGGCTGAGAGAGATCAGATGCTGAAAGAAGCTATCTATCTCTTATAGCCACTATCTAGTAAAGCTTGACAAGGACATCCATTCAGCTTAACTGTAATTGTGGAGGCAGGGCCTACTAACCCTCTGGAAAATTGCTGTTTCCCAAAGACATTTGTTTGACTCTTTTCTTGAGAAAAAGTCTAGACTGCTATGCGGAATACTGTTATTAGTTACCCCGTTCTTTTCAGTCTTAGCTTTTTAGAGGGAACGCACTAACTGTATTACCTAGGAGATATTTTCAGGTGCTTGACACCTGGTAGAGATGTCCCCTCCTTTCTGCAAGGATAATAGAAGTCATCTTTATGTCTAAATGGCCTGTCATTGTGTGACACTAACACAGATCTGCCATCAGGCTGAACTGGGGATAACCGAGTGGCTGAACTTACAGTCATGTCTGCTAGCTGCTGTTGCAGTTGTTAAACTTGCTTTTTTAGTGCATTCACTTCAGACTCTCCATGGGTATCAGCTTTGTTCCTACCCAGCTTGTTTTTAGGGTCTGCCCTCATGGATGAAACAGAAACATTTGTTGGACCCCAATCTGGATCTTAGTTCCTGTATCCTAGCACGTAGCTGTCTGTATTTTTGATGGCAGGTTCATTTTCTTCAGCTTCTTTAATTTCATTTAATAAAGTGGGTCGTTCTTTTTTTATTCCTCAGTCTCAGCTGCAGGAGCATCAGATCTGCCTCAACAGCACCTCTAAGCAGCTGTTTAATACTTGTCTTGTCCACCATCTTGGGAGTCAATCCTCCTCTCTGCACTACTCTGCACCAAGAATTTCTCCATCCTACACAAAAGTCTGACAGAGCTTCCCCAGGGAAGTAACGCAGCAGTTGGAAAGCAAAGTCAAGATCCCCACCTGATTTAGAGGTTCTGAATGTATTCTCTAAAGTCTGAAGATATTGAAAAACACTAGCTTTAGGGCTTGACAACAGAACAGCTTTAACAATGTCAAGCATTGGCCCTTTCAAACACTATTATCCTTCTGTGTTTCTCCTTTTTAGAACACTCACATTCTGCTATCATTAGCCAGGTTTGTTCTATCCAGTTTTCTAGGTTTCCTTCTCCAGATCGACTCCGGGGAGCCAGAACTGAAACTTTGGGGAGGGAATAAGGCTTGTACAGTGCCTTGCAAAAGTATTCATACCCCTTGAACTTTTCCACATTTTGTCACCTTACAACCACAAACTTAAATGTATTTTTTAAAAGATTTTATGTTATAGACCAACACAAAGTAGCACATAATTGTGAAGCGGAATGAAAATGATATATGGTTTTCAAAATGTTTAAGCAAATAAAAATCTGAAAAGTGTGGCATGCATTTTTATTCAGCCCCCTGTACTCTGATACTCCTAAATAAAATTCAGTGCAATCAATTGCCTTCAGAAGTCACCTAATTAGTTAATAGAGTCTGTGTGTGTGTAATTTAGTCTCAGTATAAATGCACCTGTTCTGTGAAGGCCTCAATGGTTTGTTAGAGAAAACTAGTGAACAAACTGCATCATGAAGACCAAGGAACTCACCAGACAGGTCAGGGATAAAGTTGTGGAGAAGTTTAAAGCAGGGTTAGGTTTTAAAAAAATATCCCAGGCTTTCAACATCTCAAGGAGCACTGTTCAATCCATCATCCAAAAATGGAACAAGTATGCCACAACTGCAAACCTACCAAGACATGGCCGTCCACCTAAACTGACAGACCACTGTCACTGGCAGGAGAGCACTGGTCAAAGAAGCAGTCAAGGGGCCTGTGTTCACCCTGGAGAAGCTGCAGAAATCCACAGATCAGGGGGGAGAATCTGTCCATAGGGCAACTATAAGTACTCCACAAATCTGGCCTTTATGGAAGAGTGGCAGAAATAAAGACATAAGAAGTCCTGTTTGGAGTTTGCTTGTGGGGATGCTTTTCTTCAGCAGGGACAGGGAAGCTGGTCAGAGTTGATGGGAAGATCGATGGAGCTAAATACAGGGCAATCCTGAAAGAAAACCTGTTGGAGGCTGCAAAAGACTTGAGACTGGGAAGGAGATTCACCTTCCAACAAGATAATGACCCTAAACATACAGTCAGAGCTACAATGGAATGGTTTGGATCAAAGAATATTCATGTGTTAGAATGGCCTAGTCAAAGTTCAGACCTAAATCCCATTGAGCATCTGTGGCAAAACTTGAAAATTGCTGTTCACAGATGCTCCCCATCCAATCTCCCCATCCAAAAAATAGTTTGAGCTATTTTGCAAAAGAGAATGGGCAAAAATTTCAGTCTCTAGATGTGCAAAGCTGGTAGAGACATACCCCAAAAGACTTGCAGCTGTAATTGCAGCGAAAGGTGGCTCTACAAAGTATTGACGCAGGGGGGCTGAATACAAATGCACACCACACTTTTCAGATTTGTTTTTGCTTAAAATTTTGAAAACCATGTATCATTTTTGTTCCACTTCACAATTATGGGCTACTTTGTGTTGGTCTATAACATAAAATCTTAATAAAATACATTTAGGTTTGTGGTTGTAATGTGACAAAATGTGGAAAAGTTCAAGGTGTATTAATACTTTTGCAAGGCACTGTATATCAGTAATAATATTTCCTTCCTCAGTTAGAAATTTTGAATTTTTTTTTGGAAAACTCAGACACAGGGACCTCCACAGGGGCTACAATGACCTATCATGACTCTTCATCACCTTGCAGCAGTTCAGCTGGAATACGGGTGGGGTCAATGACTTCACAACATTCACATAGTACCAGGGTTTGGCCCCAGTATTTCTAACCCTCCCAGGTCTTTAACCATCTGAATAGTCTCTTCAATACATGCCACCTCAGTATACACAGGCACTCCCATCAACATTAGGGCATGAGTTTCCTCAGTCTCTCCTTCCTTATACCACTTATAAAATTCAGTGATCTGCAGAGGGTTACTTCCAAGAGACATACTGTACATTTAGGCAATTAATTATCAATTCTCTTATTTAAAAACACGACACTTAACTCTGCTGTTTCTCTTAGGGTGCCTTTTGTCTTTAACAGGATAACAGGAAGGGGAATCCTGGACAAGACCCCATTTTGTGTATTGCCCCCTTCTCTTTTACCTCAGATGGGCAGAGCACCGGGTTCTTCACTGGGTTTTTCTGTCTCTCGAATAAAATAAATTGTAAAATGTGTGTCTCACCCTTTCCTGATTTTATGATATTGCTGATGTATGTACACACCCATACAGTATTGTCTATTAGCCTAAACAGGAAAATAATGGCAAGCAACCCCAAAAAGTAAGTTTAAAAAAATAAACAATTTGGGATTGTAAAAAAGCCCACGTTCAGTTTGTGTTCCCTTTATTATGCGGGTTGTAGAGCTATTATGTGTTGGAGGCGTGGTCTATTCAGCGATCACGTGAGAGCGAATCACTTCTTTTCGAAACCGGCCGAGTGAAAGCAGAGGTCCTGCAATCCCACCTGTGACACGGCCAAATAAGGTGGAATAAGATCCTTTCTGCCGCTCCTTCACTTGTGAACTGTAGGGGAGAATATATTGTAATCCGATTTAGCAGTGGATGGTACTGATTTATCTCAAACCTTTGTGGACGTTTGTCTGTGGGGATTTTTGAATGTGCGTGATTGCAAAATGTGAGTCATTTAATCGTTCATCACATTATTATTGATTTGTTTACTGTTTCTTTGATGCGCTGCTGCTGCACTGTATTTGCGTGATTCAGTGCGTAGTCACCTGATTAAGGAGATATTAGCGGCAAGCACGATCGCCTATTATGTTGCTGTAATGACGCAGCAATTGCTGTTGTGTTGCTAGTATTTATCGCAACTCGATGCAGATTCTGTTTACTGATTACGTTCATTTGTCTATTATTAGAACCATTTTCGAGAGTCATCCCAGACAATAAGATAAACATTCAGTAACACTTCATCGACTTATGTACTTGTGCATCTGTGTCATCGCTGCGGATTCATCGTGCATCACAGGACTTGGGACTGCAGTCTAAAAACCGGCTGCATATCTGATACTGGATGTTTTAAAGGGACTGTGGAAGCAGCACGGACTAATACAGTAATTGTTTTCTCTGCTGATTGTGCAGTAGCTAAGATCTTTATCCTTAAATTCTGCACCTGTTGAAATCATTTGTTTTGTTTATTATTTTGCACAGGCCTACGCCCTTTATATTAATGTTTTCTTTACATTGCAGTGATTTCCTTGACACTGAATATTTACAACTTGTATGTGATACCTATTCAACCAGAGTAAACAAGTAAACTAGTATAACTGACTGTGCTTCCCTTGTCTTATGGCCATTGGGCATCAGCTGTGGTAATCGACCCTCTGAGACGGTTGGCACCGCAATAGTAATCAGTGCGAACTCAGTTCCTTTTAACATTTAATGGTCCTTCGAGCCGGATGCTATACCCGTCTCAGCAATAATGTCCAGACCCAGAGAGAAAATGGCAGAGGATGAGGTGGTCCGACCATGCAGAAGTGCTCGACAACCTTGTATCTTCAGGACTATGAGGTTAGTTATCCTCAGAGACACCTTACATTCGCAAATGAGCCAGTTAATGCTGCAACAAATGCTGATGTTCTCTCTTCTATTCGTGAAATGAGAGAGGAGAATAAGCAACTACGGCAAGAAGTGCAACGCATTTCAGCTACAATGGCTAGTACACTCGTGTTAGCTCCACCACAAGCTTAATCACCTTTGCAGTGTTCACTTAGTGCAGAAGATAAAGTATCTTCCACCCCAGCGGTTACAAAGACGTTGACCTCACCGCAGGATGATCAAAATCCTGGTCAGTCTGAACATGCCCCATCGGTGCCCCCTAGGGATGAGTCCCTACACGCACATCTCATTGAAGATCTTACTAACTGCCTAAAGAGAGTAGGCAGACTGAGTGGTAGCCAATTATATTCAGGTCAGTCAACCCCTCAGTATATTGAACCATCTAACAGTGGGGATAATTCTCCGCAACATCTTCCTGGCCATATGATAAGGTTTGTGGTTTGTAGCAGCGTCAGTCTGATCCTCTTTATTGGCAGTCTGATAATACCATGTTGTTGCAGCCCAACTCGCCATTCTGCACCCCACGAGATTTGAGTCATTCTCATGCAGACGCACATGCCTATCGTTCACATGCAGAGGATGTGGCTGTTAGAAATCTTCCTGATGCATACCTCGAGGATCAAATGCGCAATTTACAGAAAACTGCCTTACTTGATCATTCTCGTCCTTATCATCAGCGAGCCCAGAGAACTGAACGTTATCATGATAATGAACGGTTGTATCCATCTGATCATTCATATTCATTTCTGGATCAAGATCTTCATCGTAGCCTGCACACACTGCCAGGGCAATATCGTGGGCCCACACCCACGATCCCAGATTTTGTACATAATGATCCACGGGAGTTCTCCAGGCTTAAGCTCGCTTTAGAAAATGTTCTGCCTTATGACGCTTCTGAATCTTTCAAGTTTCAAATACTCATGGATCATTTGAAATTGGAGGATGCTTCACTTGTAGCAGATTCATACAGTCACAGTCGTTTACCCTTCAGTGACACTATGCGAGCACTTACCAACATGTAAGGGCAACCGCATCAGCTGTCATTGGAGCAGATAACCAGTTTGATGGACGGACCCAATATCAAAGGTGGTGATGTCAAAGCTTTCAAAGCATTCGCTCTCCGTGTTCGGGCCTTAGTCTGAATGTTGAATCAGTTGGGTAGCCCAGGTTGGACTGAGCTGAAGTGTGGTTCCCACGTATCTCGCCTCTTAGCCAAGTTGCCATACGACCTAAGAGCCAACTTCAAGAGATTTATTAACCCACTTCAGACTCCCATCCCTACTCTACTGGACCTGGCCGACTGGCTTGAATTTGAGGTTCGTGTTGTGGGATTACAAATTTAAGAATCGGTTTAAGAATCTTGCTAAGGTGAAATGTATTGTATTTAGCATTTAAGGTAAACAGGATGACATCAGACAAATGGTACTCTCAAACAAAGTTTGTAGCAAAGGGTGCCTGCCAGTTCCTGTTCTCTTATTGTAAGTCAAATAAGCCTGATTACTGGGACTCTCACCTTTTGTTTGTAATGGCTTTTGGTGTCTGTGCCCCAGCCTTTGAAGTATGATGATTGGATTAGGACTGG
>JAZGTJ010020885.1:0-10172 GCA_036877575.1 Botia almorhae
TATATGTTTGGTGTCATGTTAATATAAATTATGTTAATTGTTCACTTATAGATGATTTACATTTTTTCCAATATGAAAGTGGTTTAAATTGCAATCTAAAGTTGTAAGTTCTGTGTGTGTGTGTGTGTGTGTTTGTATGTATATATATAAAACAGGTTCCAAGAAGACTCATAACTAAGGGAATATTTTGTTTCTATAATAGTAAATTAATTCAGTACTGATAAGACATAAGATCAACAGACTAACCAGATGTTGTCTATAATTTTAAAATGTTTCCCGTTTTCAGCATAGAGATAGATGTGTCTAAAATTAGCTTATTTCCTGTCTTGTCCTTATTCTAATTCCTGTTCATTTTTTAGACAAAGGCCCTTTCCTCACTTCAAACAGTCTCTATATTTCTTTTATGCTGGTGGAAGATGTACATGCAAATTGAAGCCATCAACAGCCAGTGACGAAGTGAGAGTACATATTGTAAACAGTGTGTGCCGTTGCTATGGTACCCATTTTCCCCTCACTTGGGGAGGGAGAGAGCGTGCAGCGGGGAGACTGTCCATGCGTCGCCATAGTGATCAAGATGCCACGCAATCCTGCTATTCTCCACAGCAACTTCTCTGTTTTCAGTCACACAAAGAAACTTTCACACGAGCGCATATGAATATACATCTGCTTCTATATTAAATATGCAAACCCATAGAAATGAAATATGTTCATTTATAACATGAAAAATCCTTTAAAGAATCATAAGTCTGAAATGTCTGAAATATGAACTGAAGGCCATTTTCAAGTTTAAGTAGTGCTTTGTGAAGTTTGCAATAAATGCAAGGTTTGTTGAGATGCATTTTTCATTAAAAACTCATGTTTGTAATAAGACTGAAATGAATTTCAAAATATTTTCCACCAATTAAGTCAAATGGTCTGTTGACCCAGTTGTGTAAGATCTGACCTGAGTGTTCAGAGAACAGGCAATTAGGAGAAAAATGTAAACTTCTCCAGATCATCATTAGGAGATTCAGCCTCGGAGAAAATTGATTTTTTTCCCCTTCAACCCTTCCTCTTTTCAAATTCCATTTAAAGCCTCTCTCCATTCAAATCTATAGGCCTCTGCACTCACTGCCATCAGGACCGAATTTACAGGGACGGAGAGAGCAGAAAAGAGCTGAACAAGTCTCTACATCTCTCTTTTTTTCCTCTTATCCTCTTCTTTCTTCTGCTAGTTTTATTTTCTCCCCCTTTTCAACTAACACACAGATTCCAGATAACTCTTTCACCTCCTCCTTTTTTTCCAAGTCACTCTTTTTCTTTCACTTCCATTTTGCTTTCCCTCACTCTCCCTCTGCATACAGGGCTGAAGGATCAATGCCACATTGATTTTCCTATCAATAGACATTATCATAGATCAGGCATCTGCTAGCACTGGCCCCAATCCATGTGCCGCCTGTTGCCACGGGGACAGAGAGATTTCATCACTCCTCATTCTCTGACAGACAGAGGGAGAGAGAGACAGTGAGAGATGGCTTACAAACGAGGGACGGCAGGGAAATGCAGGCACACACGCAGGGGAGAGAATCAATACCTGAAGTGTGGAGGAAATTGAGTCAGAAGGGCTTTCGGATTCGAATAAAGAAAAAACATTCGGATTTGGTCCCTGAGCAAGAAACTGGTGATGTCATGTGACCACACAAGACACAGATATCCATCCGCAACAAATCGAATGTCTGCATGGTAAAATTAATATATTAAAAGTCACAGCACAACATAATGTACCTAAATACATCGACTGACTCTCACAGCTGTTGCACGTTGGTATGAATATACGTGCTTGTTCGTAAGTATGAAATATCAGCACTGGCTGTCTGAGAATGCAGAAAAGATTTGTCTTTTGTGAAGACAATGAGGCCAAAAACAGACACTCGAGGAAAAAAGGACAAAATATAACTGATTCAGGCCGTATCTGTAAAACATGAAATGCCTTCTCACAAACCAGCATGAAATCAATGTTTTGTAGCAAATATGGTCACAATCAAAATATGTGTTTGTGAATTTTGATTTCTTTTTTCCCTCGCAGAAGCCGTGAAGCCTGAGGCCTAATGACCATTTCAGAGTCCTTTCTCGCTTAAACATGACATCCATTTTCTTCTGTCTCACACCCTCCTGTGCTTGAATTTGTGCGGTATGACTCATGGAAGCACCAGTGACACCTTGCAGATTGTGTGAGCTGAGTTCAAGCAAACAGAGAGAAGCTCTGGACACCTGAGGCTGTGAGGCAGGTAACCCCCGGAGGGCACAGCAGAGGATTAGTCCAGACACAGGCTGTAACACCTATATACATACAGACACACACCCGCACACAGCAAAACATTGTGCTGGGTATACCTGCACAAGCATACATTTAAATATAGATATATAGAAAAAATACTTGAAAATAAACGTTTTAAAATGTTTTAAATATTTTTAGTAACACATTGAAAACACATCTTGTATTTTTGACTAAAATCTATTTGAAAATGAACTGACAATATAGTAATAATATCTGTAATACCGCAACATAAACGTTTTAGTTTGCTTAATAAATGTTTATAATGTAATATAAATATATAAACTATTGTCATAGTATCATATCTATAGTCATATATCATATATATATATTTATATATGAATCATATCTAGAACAACTATTTAAATCATACTCTCAAAACAATATAAATGAATTCAGTTTTACCTCGTTGTGACCACATTTTAAAACTTTAGTTTTTTCACTAAACAAAAATAAACAAAAGAAACAAAAGCCTTGCTATTGTGTGTTATGAGTGGCCAGCTTGTTCTTGTTTTTGTTAACAGAAGGTTGTCAGGTCAGGGGCGTGCGTGCAGCGAGCCATCAGTCTGTTTGCAGCGGAGTGCCTCTATACACAGAGAGAAACACAAAGCATGGCCTGTCAATCAGAGCGCCCAGTCCCCTGGTTCACCACCGCAGTAACGCCACTTTCTCTTTGATAATAGGTGTTGTAAGATGGGGGTCGAAACAGTGTCTGAATTGATGAGTATAACCGGTATAAAGTTATTCGCTATATTTCTTTCTACAATGTTATGTGTGTGTTTTGTAACACCAGTGGAATTCTATACTGGAAGTCAACACAACAGACAAAAACTAAGTATAAAAATAAAATAATAATGTTATACGGTATATATTTAGTGCTGTATATTGGCATATACGCAAATATGTTTTCACAAACATGTTTTTGATATACACAGGCATATTTGTGTATATAAAAAATACACCCCCACGTGGGTGAGTGCGTGTGTACACACACCAAACAAACATATTACGGTTTTCCAGAAGTACAGCTTGTTCGCAGATATTCGCTTGTGAGAGAAAAGCAAAGCAATAAAAACAAAAACTTCAAGAATGGGGCAGAGAAGAGGGGAACAAAGAGAGCGCTTTGCGTTAATACGCGCGTATGAAAGCCGATCCCGGTTGCTCGGACCTCCTGCGCGAGGAATTTGAGATCTCGTGGTCGCCGTGAGCCTGATTGTAAAATGCTTTCATTTGTGCCGCATTATAGCAGCAGGAAAGCGAACAGCGCAGCTAACATCAGAGCGTCAACTCGTTGTATGACAGAAAACACTCAAACATACGCATTTTACGTGAGAAATGTATAAAATCGACTGGTTAGGTGTGTGTGCTGCTGTGTGGGAAAGAGAGAGAGAGGGACAAGGGACAGATAAATAAGATAGAGAGAGATAAGAAAAACCGACGATGCCATTAATATTAGCCATATTTGTTTCAAAGTCTCCTCACACACACTCAGCGGCCTGATGCTGTTGTTTTTGAGCATTTTATAAAATAAAAAATATAGTTAAAACCCAGCTGACAATGAAACTGCACCTGGTCGGTAACCATTCGACCTAACGCGAAATATCACAATTTCTATTTTATAAAAGTCGCCTTTAACAGCGATCTAGTCGCAAGTAAAACGGTGTTATTAAACTACAGTGAACATTACTTAATGAGTTAGCTAAAATAATCACTGGGAATATACTGTATGTTTTATATACATACAAAATTATTTATCCTTATGAAATGCACGTTAATTATCTTTTACTCTTTGCACGCAGTTTTTTAGGTTTGCTTGCCAATGTTACTCCGGTCAGCACAGACGGTTTTATCAAAAGTACTTCTGGGGGACAAACACAAGTCCCCGTCTCCAAGTCTAGGCGTCTACAAACACTGTATGTATAAATGATTGATATGAATATTAAACAATCTTTAATATAATACAACAGTCTTGAGTCTATACGTACAGTGGCTGCCTTCTTGTATTGCTAAGTTTAGGTTACTTGATAGTAACATACTACATGGAATCACGCTCGCCGTATAAGGAGCTGACTTAAATGAACGTTGACGGCGTTAATATCAGTTTCTGGATGAAGGAATGAGCGAAGAACAGGAACATATCCAGATTATTCAAAATGGGAATAAAGAGCACGAATATTACGTGCCGCTGTATGTAAAGGAACAGCGGGTACTGTGTTGTACTCGAGCGGCTGCTTTTCCCACTTGCACTCGCAGGAAAATCGCCGCAGCTACCTCGTGCATGCAGCCCTACAGGACACATGTGCAAAGAAATCATATCGGGAAGCAGCTTTTGAGCTGGATGTGGAAGGGTATCTTTGAAAACATGCCTATGTAACAGAAGTTGGCGTTTAAGTTAACGTCACTTCATATTTTTTAAATATTTTAAACGTGTATTGATTGTTTAGTGTGTGGACAAAAATAAAGTCCTGATGCACAAGTAAAAAAAATAAAACGGACATTTATAAAAAAAATTAAAAGGCATGTATTTATATAAAGCGCCTCTTATTTTAAAAACTTTATTATGTGAGCATATTCAAATAAGCAGATATATTTATTAACTAAATCAATAACCATTCTTCCTTTAACCTACATTTGTTTTCTGTACCATATGAATTAATAAATTAATCAACTGACAAACAAAAACTGACATTATTCTTTGAGTAAAACCGGTGGAGCAACTAAGAGCACAGCTTTGAAGCAACGTACTAAAAACATATTAATAAATAAACGTTAATGACAATTATTGATCAAATCCATAAATGTAACAGTAGAATTTAAAAAAAAATCTGATAATTTTGGACCTAATCTTAATTGCGCGATAGTGCTCTACACAGGTTTTGAATTTAAGACATACTTAAATTCTCTATTGCTTGCTGTTTGATATATAATTTCTTTGTCCCTCTCCACAGAGGTATAGCGCACGCCCATACTTACACCCCACCACTGCCATCATGCGGCCACCAGCGCGCCCCCGCCTTTTCCATCATGCAATATATGTGTGTTTGTGCGTCTGTGTGGCCTAAGTATGTTATTCGCCCTAACAAAGAAGTGATCATTCGGGATTTTAGATCTGCTTTGATTTTGTTTTGCAACGAAACGAAAGGCCTACATAATTTTCAGTCGTTTGAATGGGCTGAAAAGAAAAGATGGCGGTAATTGCGTATTTTAATGTTATATGGCCATCGTGTGTGCCTTAATTGATTATTTTAGAAACTATGTCTGTTAATGTTGTGTGTATATAGAACATTACTGATGTTGCCTGTTATGTTGGTAAATATTTCCGGGTGTCATAGGTCATCGTAAGTGTTCAACTCTTGTTTGTCTGTTTGTTTTTATACAATTAAGTAACAATTGATAAACTAAATTAAATCAAACGACAAAAGACATTTGCGTTTGTTAATGAACTCGAACAAACCAGTGATTTCACTCCACTTTGCAGAAGCATCAGATTCATTTAAACTTATAAATACGTTTATTAAATTATTTTATATTAAGTTGTGAAACAAAGATCATACGATCTAGAGGTGAACAAATCGTTTCAATTCACCGGTAAGGTCATTGTAAACCTTCATCAATACTTTAATTTGGCGAAAACACGAGGAGAGGACTTCGGACTATAGGGGGCAGAGTCACCCTGTACGGAAACCACATACAGACGTACAAACACCCGCGCACAGAGCGAGGCATTTTCAGCCGTGTCGTATCACGTCTTTCAAGCAATCAAATGACAACCTCTGAGGGTAAAGTATATATAGGAATCACCCAGAAAGCCACCTGTCATTTAAAGCATAAATATAACAGAAAATCGCAACCTCTGTTTATTTAAATGAAGTACTGACAAAGCAGCGTCGAACTGTGGACATTCAGAGTTCCGAACTGACGAGTCAATAATCATTGGCAAACGTCGAGATATAAAGCAACAAGTCTCGCCTGTGCATGAGATGTTTACTCGTTAATAAATAAGCTGCGGGAGAGGCGGAGACTCGTGGCACTAACTTTTGGCTCTGTGGCCGCCCCTGAATTAGATCGAGCGAGGGATTGGCACGAAACCATTAGGATTTCCCACACATCGCTAATAAACTGCCCACAGTTCACAGAAGGCAGCAACACAGCGGCTTGTAAAATGGAGGGGGCAAAGTCATTACTAGTATCAGTGGGAAGTGAACAAATGCGTTTTTGTTATACGCTCTGTCTCTGCGAGTAGAAAATGAACAAATAGACCTCACGAGCTCCCGTAAAACGCTTTGTCACAAACAAACAGGATTATTGTGGGTTGAAGCTAAGCATAATTGCGGTGTTACGGTACACGATCGGTACAGTCGTACACTTTAAAGTGCACATCATTAGTGCACCACCTAAATTCACATCAACCAGATCACCACAAGTGACACGTAGTCAGTAAGCAGCCCAACACGTGACCTCCA
Organism: Botia almorhae; assembly: GCA_036877575.1. Taxonomy (NCBI): domain Eukaryota; kingdom Metazoa; phylum Chordata; class Actinopteri; order Cypriniformes; family Botiidae; genus Botia; species Botia almorhae. The sequence continues at coordinate 6,778 of JAZGTJ010020885.1, forward strand.
CGAAAAACTAAACTAAGACTAAATTATTGGTATGAAATTACAAAGACATTTTGTTTAGGTTCATTCAGGTTCCATTTGTTAACTACTTTAGTTATCATGAACTAACAATATTTATAAGCTAGAGCACTTATTAGATTGTTAAACATACATATAATACAATACAAATACAGTTGCATTTGTTTACATTTGGTACAATTAACTATGAACTTACATGAACAATCAATGGTTAACAATATTTGCATAGACTAACATTAACAAAGATTAATAAATGCTGTAAAATTATTCGTTTTTTATTGTTACTTTTTGCTAGCTAATGCATTAACTGCCGTTAATGAATAAAACCTTATTGTAAAGTGTTACCAATATTATAAACACCACTGAGAAAAGGCGAGCAGGCAAATCACAAATTAATAAGTAGGTAAACATTTTTATCAAAGGCCTAAATGTCTGACATGCCTTTGACGATTCAAAGAACCGAATGGATTAGACCAGAGTGCAAGTATACTAAATATTTAACCAGCTGCGTTGTTGCTGTGATTATAATCGCCTACTTATCACAAGATCAAAACAAATAACAGACTGACTTAAATGTCTTAATGGTGACGAACACGAGTCCTCTTATCTTCAGGCAGCTATACCTTATTTTCTCTTTGCACTGATGATGGGAAATCCTTTGTCTTTTAATACTGCTGAGGCTGATCGTCACGTCTCACAAGACAAGTTCTGACATATATTCTATCATAGTAAAAACGTTTATAAACACAACAACAAACCCTACGATAACATTAAATGTCGTACGTCTTTTGTGCAGTTTTGAATAAGGAACTTTTTAGGGGAATATCAGTTCATTTTCTGCCTTAAATAAGGCTGTAACACATTTCTCTAACGTTCTGAAAACGTTCTGTGTCCTGCCTTTATATACTTTCCATTCTGCTTCTGTTTTTTATTTTAATTTATGAGTCAAAAAATAAATTAAGTCGCAATAAGTATTAAGAACTTAATAAAAAATACCTTATCTTACCCTAATTAATTATGATTATTTCTAATTCAATTAATTATTAATAATTATTAATTAATTTAAGATTTAAAGAAAATTGAAGATATCTGTGTTGTCTTTATTGCTTATGTATATTAATTAACATGCAATACAAATGTGCATTTCTTTATATGTCGCAAGCCTTCGTGAATAAGATGCAATCGTAAAAAAGTTTTTAAGAAATTAAGAACTTATTGGATGGAAGGACAGATACATACCGCCAGACCTCTTTGTTTTACTAATATAGGTTTCGTAAAGGTTACTGCACGACGGAATATATACTTTATATTTCAGTGTGACAACTCTCTGTTTGTGACAACGCGAAACGTTAATGTTTTTAAAGTTTTGAAGAAATGGGCAATGTAAGAAAATTCGTTTCCATTTTCACTGTTGATTATTGTCCACTTTCAAGATTTCTCGTCTTATTAAATGATTATTTCTTTTTTCCTTCTTTTACTTATTAACTTAATTAAATTGCTATTAACAATTTAATGAATATAATTAATTAAACCCAAATATTATTGTGAGACTTTATTTCCCGCTTATATCTAAAGTAACTAAAATGTTTAATTAAAGCGTAATTACTTTTTTTTAAATAATTTAAAAAATGTTTTACAAAGTAAAACAGGTGGATTCGGTAATAAAGAAAGAAAGAAAGAAAGAAAGAAAGAAGTACAGAAAGGAATAGTGAGCAAAGTCAGATTTTAAAATATTTTATTTTATCTTGTTTATTTTTCCCTATTATCACTAGTTGTCTTTGCGTTATCAGCAGTTTTTTTTGTTGTAAAATAATAGTTAATTTTTTTCATATGTCTAGCATTGCTGATTGGTTGTTTTTATAGGCTCTTTTGTTGTCCCTAGATCTGTGACAATATGCTGTGAAGATAATTAGTAGTAATAAAATTGTTATTTTAACAAAACAGACCATGACAATAGGCTAATGGCTATTAAAAATCTCCTCCCCCTAATAAAAACCCCAGAGGAGCAAAAGGTTAAATTCAACATTTTTTCCTTATAGCGTGCACTTTCTGTTTAACATCTGCTACTGGATCACGTAGAGTCTTTTAGTTTAGTTTAATTTAGTTGGTTTGTCTTAGGTCTTGGTTTTCAGTAAGCAAAGTCACGTCACATCCATTTTGTTGAACATCCTCTCGTTTCGTGCATTACCCAAGATGGCCGCTGTTCTCTCTCTGAGGGTCTAACTAAAATAATGCTTGCTCAGCAAAATGAGTTGTCTATCATGGCGTTAATTGGCTTGATTTAAATTCTTTAAACAACGATAAGCATCAGGTATTTTGTGTCTATAACATTCTTCTCTTACAGTAAATGGCAACATTTAACTTTTGGCGAGAGCAACTTGTGAAATGACAAGGTCGACAGATAAACGGGATGCTGATTAGTTAGGCTGAATGACTCTAAATGAAATGTCATCAGTCGGAGAAGTGACTTTAACAAGACTGTTTTCTTTTTCTTATGCACATTTGGTGTGCGTATTTAACTAAAACAAACCGGTAAATATGGGCCATCATGCATATTCTATAGCCTATACCATTTGACGTAGAGTTGGTAACCCAAATACCGACGAACCCCTGTGCGTGTCATAAAAATGAGGCTTTCCTTGTTTTATTTAAAGTTAACAGTAAAACTTTGCAAAGCCCGTTACTTAACCAAATATCTGTGTGTGAAGATGTATAAAAGTGTATAGCAGTGTTCGGTGTTCATGTTTTCATTAAAAAATATTTTAGGCGCTGGAAAAATTCTTTAGAAACTGACTGTAGCTTTGTTGAGCGCCGAATTTTACAGATGTACGTATTTCTAGTAGTACTGCAGTTTTCCATAAAACCCCGCTTGCGTTTTCCTGAAAGAATAACTGACCAAACATACCATAAATAATGAAACTATACTTTAAAGTACAAAGTGTAAACATAATATTAACTATCCTATTGTGAATTGATGCTTCATGTCGTGTTAAACGATAGTTTGTGCACTCAGAAATAAATGTAAACAATACATTAACGAATGATTTAATTAATGAACGAACGGATAAACAAATAATTGAAAATTAGGCTAGAGATAGAGAAACCACAATATACAAAACGAATAGACCACAACTCCCAAAACCACGCAAGTAAAACCTCATGAAAGGAAATTCAATTAAATAACATTTCTTACTTCGACCTCAGCGACCTTACGTACGTGCATCTGCAGTTTGTTTTTGCACATCATAGTTTCTACGGGCAATTTATGTAGACATAATCTGAAATTAGACGTATTTATGTTGTTAAAATCATTGCTTTTAATTCCTATTTTAAAAATTGTATAAGATACCAATTTAACGTTATAATACACATTATTAGTT
>JAZGTJ010020886.1:0-10172 GCA_036877575.1 Botia almorhae
TAGATCGGCTCATTCCAGCTTTTTGTCGAGGGTTATAAAGATGCAGATTTCTGGCTCCGGCGGTTTGAGGCAGAACCTTTACCTGAAAACACCAATCGCCAACTCCAGCTACAGTTTGAGAGACTGGTGGTGCTGGATTACATCATCAGAAACACAGGTAACCACGGAAACCACTGAGGAACATGAAGGTCAAATGAAGTGGCTGAAGTACAACACATGTCCTGAGCTTTCACTCACTTAAGTTTTATTTGTGTGTGTTTGTAGATCGAGGAAATGATAACTGGCTTATTAAATATGATTGTCCCATGGATACGTCAAGCAACAGAGTAAGTTTCCACTTTATATGCAGCCAGTCGTTTGATTCAGCAGGTGTCTGTACGTTGAGTTTGTATGTAATGTTTTCTTCTTGTTCAGGACAGTGATTGGGTGGTAGTGAAGGACCCCATCATTAAACTGGCAGCCATTGATAATGGCCTGGCCTTCCCCCTTAAACACCCGGACTCATGGAGAGCCTGTAAGCCAATCATCATGCAGCTTACAGCTTACAAACACATGACCAGCTATTGACCAATCGTATTGTACAATTCCTGTTAAATAAATAAACGTTGTGCCCATTTATTATGAGATGTTTTATTTCTTTGATGTAGTTTGTACTTTGTACTGTAGTTTGTATCTGTCAGCAGATATTTATTGTCTTTTAAATAATTCTTCAGTCTTTTGGATTATTGTTTTGCTTGTAGACCCTTTTTACTGGGCGTGGCTGCCTCAGGCTAAAGTTGCGTTCTCCCAAGAGATCCGAGATGTAGTTCATCCCAAATTATCTGATCCCAACTTCATCAAAGATCTTGAGGAAGATCTGTATGAGCTTTTCAAGGTGAGCTTCAGAGACTGCTTTTAAATTGAATAGATTTTTATGTAAGCTGGTCAAAATCAAGATGCTAGACAAAATGTGTTATTTAAATCTGAGACATTGTACACTCAGTATTTGCTTTTTCTTAACACTGACAGAAAGATGCAGGTTTCGACAGGGGGCAGTTTAAGAAACAGATCTCTGTAATGAGAGGGCAGGTGAGTCTTTAACAGCTAGAAAAGCTAGATTTTAGCTGTTTATATACTCTGAAAGCACCAACATATGATGTTTTATGATTGTACTGTATGTCTTATGTATAGCTTCTGTGGCACGTAATTATCATTTTTAACTAGTTAAAAAGATGTTATCATTCAAAATTACGAACACAAAGTCACTTTTAACAAACTAACACACATGTATCTGAGCCTAAAATGAGTCATTTACTAAATAAAGTGACAATGAGTAATAATTTATTGCAATAAGTTGTGACACCTGGAACAGCCATTTACTGCCACAACTGTTCCAACCTTATAGAAGACTAAAGTGCATTTAAATTTGATAGAGTTAATGAATTTCTGAGAGGGAGGTTAGGCGGGTTTTGCTGGGCAGTGATGTTAACTCGCAGTCTGTGTAGATTCTGAATCTCAGTCAGGCACTGAGGGACGGGAAGACGCCCCTCCAGCTGGTGCAGATGCCACCGGTTCATGTGGAGACGGCACAAGCGCCACAGCGAGCCAGCAGTGAATCATACACACAGAGCTTTCAGAGCCGGAGACCCTTCTTCAGCTGGTGGTGATGAGGACATGTGTGTGTGTGTGCACGCTTTGACTTTTACAGTCGTTTCCTTCTCTTATTAGCATTTTGGGAACAATAAGCAAGTGATGAGTCACATGAAAATAGTGCTTTACTTAAATCATTTTTGGAAAAGAATAACGGCTTTTGAGAGAGTAACGGTTTGTTCCCACACACACACAGTTCAGGAGAGCATCGCCTTGCAGAAACACACTGCTAACTATAACACTGTATGGACACGCACACAAGCTGCATGTTAATAAGACAATGAAGGAGAAACTTTCTGCTGTAGTAAACTTGATGCCTGACTGCTGTATCGCCCTCTTCAGAACCGGAGGAAGAACTACAACACAATGGTAGCGTTCAACGGCATCACTGCAATTTCATTTAAACACAAACTGTGTAATTCAGTTCCTGTTTAGGGTTTTCTTGCCTGTGTTTGTTTCATTTTTCCCACATTTTTGTTGAAAAATCACACACAGTTGTCTCCTCTGCCATATGACAGTCAATATTTTTTCATTATTGTATTTTTCTACTTTAAGTGCATGTGTCCGATATGCAGAAGTGAGCTCACCTCAGCACTCAACTGAGCATGTGCAGAAACACTTTCAAGCTCACAGTGATAACATTCTGTCTTTTCATTATAGTTTGTTTTTGCTGTAAACTATCTGAAGCTTTCTAACTTTAATCTGTTTATAGGTGAAATGACGTTAAAACACGTGACAATGGTCTGTATAATTTGTATGTAATGTATTTAATGAAAGATGCTAAAACTTGAACAGTGCGGTACTCAATAAAGAGACAGAAGTTTAATTTCAGAAACATTTTAATTGGAAGTTGCAGCTTTATGATAATGAGAACAATAATTCTTGCTCTTGCACATGTAGTGTTTTCACCTCTGAACCCTGATGCAGCAGATGATTCATGAGGACTTCAAGATTTCAGCTGCATGTTTGAATCTGTATTGCTTCTGAAGATGATAAATAATCAGTATTAATGATTGAAGTTCACCATATATCATCACCTGCTGGTGATATTACAGTTCTAATGCATCATTTACATGCTATTAAAAACTACCTGTATATAAAACAACACTATACGGATCAACAGAGAACTGCAAGACAGCAGAAAATTCAATATATACACACACACACATCAATTATTAAACATCACTGGAAGGCCGAACTCTGAAAAATACAAGCATGTATTATTAAATAATAAAAAAACCAAAACTCTCTAGCCCCATACAGTCTCATAAACAGAAAACAGAATGAACAGGCTCTGAAAGCTTGAAAGCTAAACTTAGTCATTATTATGTTTAGATTTGAAGAAATAGTTCACCTGAAATAAAAAAATGGTCATTTATTTACTCTAATATTAGAGCCTTATTTTTTGGTGGAAGAAAGTACAGGTTTAGCGGTGATGTGAAGGTGAATAAATGTTGACAGTTTTCATTTTGGGTGAACTATCACTGCCAGTGTTTCTCTGTTTGTCATGAAACTGTGCTGGAGGTCAAAGGACATGAGAGTGGCACAAACTCTTCCACACAACACTTCCTGTTAATCAGTCTGCAGGCCTGTAGTGTTCATGGCTCAATTCAGACTAGTGTTTCATTGAGGTTGTAGTTTCAAGTAAATCTATGATGACAGTGAGTGTCTCTCAGGCAGCAATCTAATTCCATGCGTTTAGTCAGCAATAATCCCATGTTGTTTTAGTGTCTGATTCGATGCAGGTAGCGTTCTGGGTCCTTCTCCGAAACGGCATTCTGTCTGGGACCATCGGCCTCTTCCTCTGGGCACAGGAAGTCACCTTGGTCAGATGGTCTGGCCTTAAATGCGCTCTTCCCTCCACAGGCACCCAAAGCTGATAGATCCTCATCATTTTCATCACCATCTTCACTGGCTGTGACATCACGCTGTTGTCCTAGTGACCCCTCGTTGATTCTTAAGATGGAGAAAGAAACAAAGCATGTGGATTTTTTATTTTCGGATGTAATTCCTGAGTTATCAGGGATTATAGATTTTCCTGTTATTGTACAGCTTCTTTAACTAGGTGAGTATATGCCATGACCTACATTTGTTCAGATTAGCATGTTTCCATTAACACACACACACACACACACAGTGTGGTGGAAGGTAAAATTCACTCAAATCATTATATAAGGGTGAACCTCTCAAAAACAGCCCAGGTCACATTTCACCCCACAATCAGAAGAATAAACGATTTGGTAAATAACTATTAAAACAACATTTGCATCTACAGGAAATACCAATGCTTGCCAGGCAACAAAAGTATAGTGTTAAAAGTCTCAAGTTTTGGATGAATGCTATAAAATACAAGAAATAGGGTCTATGTGTAGCAGTTCAGTTCAGGCAGAATTAACTGCAGAGCTTTAATACTCAGACTAAGGAATTTACTCACTTGTGATAAGACACAAATTTCACTCCCTCACCTGAGGTGACCAAATGCTCGGACCCATCTTGTTCCAGCAGTGTCCTTATGAGATTCTGTCCTGATTCCACTTCTGTTCCGAGCTCGGACCCTCAGTCCCACCAACGCCTGGGCCAGCCCTGTTTCCACCTCCACCAACCCTCTGTCCTCCTCTTCTTCCTCCCTGTCCACTCCGTCCTCGCTGCTCCCTAACCTCCGCTTCCCCCACACCATCTGCGCTCTCTGTTCCGCGTCTGGATCCCCCGCTGCATGGAACAGTCGCCGGAGCTGCTTCAGGTTCACCCCCTGAAATATGTTGGCGGTACCAGATTTTCTGTTGCGGCGCTCTGAGGTGGCCGGACGGGAAAATGGGGCTTGAGATGAACCTGCCAGGACTGGAGTGGAGGCCACGTCCTCCATCTGTGCTATGAGAGGAAAAAAGGTTAAAATCATGGTGGGTAACTAATAATCTTTGACAAAAAATGTACTATACATAAACTGTCTTAAAGAGAACGGCTTATTAAATGTAGCCTTTTAAATAAAGGTGTGGTTAATGTATGAAATTAGGCATAAAGTGGCACATCGCGTCATGTGACGACACGACGGGGACGCACGAGCGCACAAACATCCGCAGTGACAGCTGCGCGAAGCCAGACTGCAACCGCGCGACTAAAACACATTCTCTGCATTAGAGCAAATAACGACCGACGTAAAGCAAATATCCAAGCAAACATGCTCGTTTATTAGTGACCACATGAGGGAGCGCAATACTGCGCGTTATTCCTACATGGAAATTCATTCGCTTTTGCTTTTGTGCTCGTGTGAAAACAACATTATGAAGAAAATGAAAGGAACACACGTATGCAGAAATCCACTTACCTTTTCTTTATAAACTAGTGCGTTGGTTTTAATTGCATGTTGAATATTTGGAATAGCTTCTGCTAAAGAAGCAGAATGGCGCAGTAAACAGTATGCCTGTTTGTCTGTCCGGCGGACAGAAAGTTTAACGATTAGACTCATCACCAACTGTAGCGCTCTGACCAATGAAAAGACTGGAAACAACGAGTTAGCCAGCCTTTCAGACGCCCATAGCCAATCACATTTCTTCCTGATGTGTGTCGTGTGATACGGGTAGTACAGTGCGTGTGTGTAACCGAGACAAGCGTAATCCTTTATTGACGTCAGTGCTGGCGCACACGTGCCAATACGTGAGAAAACAGAGAAAAATCGGTCGGTTACAATCATTTTGGTGTTTGCAAATACATATACATATATATACATACATATTTGTATATATATATAATTTTTTTTAATGTTACTTTTCTTTTTATTTTAAATAAAAATGTAAAGGCAAATAATACTCAGCCATTAAGATGTAAAATATAACAAAATTTCACCTAAAGTAGTCAGATGGGCTTTGGGCTTCTTGTCTTTAATTTGGGGCTTCTAAGCGTCAGGGGTTTGATGTGATGGTCTCAGTATCCGATGTTAGTCTTTTAAATCACAGGTGCTGTCTTTAATTGACATCCCATCGATTCTTTCCATTATCGATTATATTGGTTATCTCAGTTACATTGAGGATGATTTGAGAAGAATCATGATGATGACGCTGTGTGGCGCTCCTGTCATCTGTAAAGGTTTTACTCTATTTTTAAAAAATGCATGCTTTCCAAAATGCAACAGTACAGTGATTTCAAAGTACAATTGGTGGGGTCCTTTTATAAGAATTTAGTGTAAGATGCCCTTAACATGATTATCTTTAATTATCACATGATAATCCTTTTTTAACTCATTGTGAACGCATGTTGTCCCTAGTCTACACTTCCAAGTGACTTGCTACAGCAAAACAAATGTATGAGGCGACACTAACAGTTGAAGGTCTTTAAAAAGAATGTCTTATTAATTTTGGCTGCATTTTACAAATAACCTTGCCATTGTATAAACACGTTTAAGAATTGATGTTTACATAAAATGGTTTGAAGCAGAAAAGGGAGACAAACATGTAATACCATTATTTTGGAATTGATTAAAACATGAAAACATTTTATTTTATTTTCGCTCAATGAAAACGCTTTTGAAAGCGAAGGTTCTTTGCTGTTGTGATATTACCTTGTCATATATGAGTTATTGTAGAAAAACATTAAAAACTATCCCTGCATTTGTACGTCCATATATACGGTATAGTAAAGACAGATAGCATGTATAAAGTATGATAAATGCGCTGTAAGGTGGCGATCATGGAGTTTGATTGATGTCTTGTGTTGCTGTATTACGATTGATCACTCCAGCACAGCGATGTTCTGACGTTTAATCCTACCAGTTAATCGTCATACCACGCATGCGCACATCAGTAACGCACAGTCCGTCACGCACGTTGTTGAGTTCTTCAGGTGAGGCTTTTTTGCCATTGCATTTGTAACATTTGTCTAGAAACTACAGAGCAGAAACTTGTCAGACTATCAAATCATTCTACCCGTTTGTTTTGTACTGGTAGGATAATCCGATGGAGTATTTTTGACTGTCAAATACTGTTTAATAAGAATCTTCGGTAAAGTTGCAGAGAATTATTTTACGTAGTCACAGGGGTGAAGCTAAAAGCCGCAGTAGGATTTTAGATATGTTAGGATGGGTGGTAAATGTAGCTAATACGGTAGGAAAATGGGACAGGTAGCACACGTCGACAGAACACCGGCCCCTTTATTGCTTTACGTCATCAATGGAGGAAGTGAAAGTAAGTTTTGGGAATAAGTCTGCGTGTATATGATAGTAGAAATAAATCCGTAGCATAACTCATTCGAGTGTTAGCTTTAAACTTACATAAGTTACATCTGAATTTTGGGTAAATTATGTCGATTTTGAGGACCGATTTTGAGGAATATTCAATGAAAATATTTCTTTGTCTTTCAGGTCTGTAATATTTACGTTTTACTTGATAATAATACTGCATTACGACTGCATTATTTTTAAAGCATTGTTTTAAACAATTTCAAGAATTTTATGGTTATTTAAATTTCCTTTAATTTCACCGAAACTCTGTAACTACCTCGTTACTTTGACATTGAGTTATTGACACAATTACCACAGTATAATCTAATGTCTCTTAACGTTTTTAGTTCTATACGCACAGATCACACCCAGCACAGGTCAGCTGTCACATGGAACCTCCACTTAACGATAATGACCGCACTCAGCGTCGTGTTGGGTAAATACTGCACTAAACATCATTTATCTTGGATGGTGTTTAAGCACATAAACATATTTATTTGACATCCTGTCTCTGCCCTAGTTGCACTAGTAGCATTTATGAATGCAGTTGCCATTACAAAAAAGCACATAAATATTAAATTACTTTTTTTGTTAATGTAACTTTTCAGTCATGGCTGTCAATCCACTGAAGTCCTCAACACATTCAGATCAAATGTGAGGAGGAAGTTTGAGTGTTTGCGTGAGGGAACATCACAGCAGAGGAACCCAACACTGCTGAATGAGATCTACACAGAGCTCCACATCACAGAGAGTGAACATGGAGACGTCAGTAATGAGCATGAGCTGAGACAGATTGAGACACAATACAGGAGAACAGCAACAATCAAATGTAGTGACATCTTTAAACCTTCGCCTGCACAAAACAAACGCATCAGAAGTGTGCTGACAAAGGGAGTCGCTGGCATTGGAAAAACAGTCTCTGTGCAGAAGTTCATTCTGGACTGGGCTGAAGAGAAAGAGAACCAGGACGTCCACCTCATATTTCCACTTCCTTTCAGAGAGATCAATCTGATGAAGGACAAAGCACTCAGTCTTTCAGATCTTCTTCATGTGTTTTTCCCAGAGACACAAGAAATGGACATCTCCAGTGATGAATATAAAGTGTTGTTCATCTTTGATGGTTTAGATGAGTGTCGTCTGTTTCTGGATTTTCACAGCAGTGTGAGGTTGTGTGATGTAAATGAATCCGCCTCAGTGGACGTGCTGCTGACAAACCTCATCAAGGGGAATCTGCTTCCCTCTGCTCTCATCTGGATCACCTCCAGACCAGCAGCAGCTGATCTCATCCCCTCTGAGTGTGTTGATCGAGTCACAGAGGTACGAGGCTTCAGTGACCAGCAGAAGGAGGAATATTTTAGGAAGAGAATCAGTGATGAGATTCTGGCCAATAGAATCATCTCACACGTGAAGTCATCAAGAAGCCTCTACATCATGTCTCACATTCCAGTGTTCTGCTGGATTTCAGCCACTGTTCTAGAGAGAATGTTGAGTGAAGCAGAGAGTGGAGAGATCCCCAAGACTCTCACTCAGATGTACACACACTTCCTGATCATTCAGACAAACATCAAACATCAGAAGGACTATGAGAAGAAAGTGAAGGATGAAGACATGATCTTCATACTGGGGAAACTGGCTTTTGAGCAGCTTATGAAAGGCAATCTGATCTTCTATGAGGAACACCTGAGAGAGTGTGACATTGACGTAGCAGAAGCGTCTGTGTACTCAGGATGGTGCACTCAGATCTTCAGAGAGGAGCTTGGGCTGAATCAGGAGAAAGTCTTCTGCTTTGTTCATCTGAGCATTCAGGAACATCTAGCAGCTCTTTATGTGCTGTCTTCATTCCTGTTACGTGAGAGGGGTGTTCTTAATGAACATTTCCTGTCAACACATCAGTTCACATGTGATGCAATATGGGATCTGCATCAGAGAGCTGTGGATATGGCTCTACAAAGTGAAAATGGACATCTGGACCTTTTCCTCCGATTCCTTCTGGGTCTTTCACTGGAGTCCAACCAGAAACTTCTGCAGGACCATCTGACACACACAGGGAAAATTACCTGGAGTAAAGACAAAACTGTTGAGTACATAAAAAACAAAATAGGTTTGAATCTGTCACCAGATAAATACATTAACCTTTTCCATTCTTTAAATGAACTGGGTGATGGTTCTCTTGTAAATGAAGTCCAGGATTATGTACAATCTGGAAAACTTTCATGCACTAGATTGTCTTCTTCTCAGTGGTCAGCAGTGGTCTTTGTTTTGCTGACCTCAGAACAGTCAGACGTGTTTAACTTGAGAAAATACATAAGCAGAGACCTTAGCAGGAACCACATGACATCAGATGAAGTTCTTCAGAAGCTGCTGCCTGTGGTTAAATCATCACGATCAGCTGAGTAAGTCATTTCGTTTCATTTAATCCCACATACAGTTCAAATGATACTATAACTATCTATTATATCTATTATCTATGATATTATATGACTTTATATGACATATAATTGAATGATTGATATTGTGGTATTATATATGGTTTGTGGATGTTTAACTGTATGTCTAATGCTGTCTTTCTCAGGCTTTGGGGCTGCAGACTCTCAAAGAAATGCTGTGCTGCTCTGTCTTCAATTCTCAGTTTAAAATCTTCACCTCTGAGACGTCTTGATCTGTCTGAGAATAATCTTGGAGGTTTAGGAGTAAAGCTGCTCTCTGCTGGACTGGAGAATCCAAACTGTAAACTGGAGACACTAGAGTAAGATCATAGATCATTCTTTTGCCTCAACAATGTTTAAATACTTTTCAAATGACTTAAGTGGCTCATATCATCACAGCCACAGCACTGTTTCTTTTAAGGTTTGTTTGTTCCATCGTAGTTTTTCTCTCTCTTGTATATAAACAGAAAATATTCATTTATTTAACCTATTTTAATAATCGTTGTTGGGTGATTTTAATTTTCCTAATTTCCTTCTAGAATTGTATTCATCGCTGAACTGATGTGTGTGTTGTGGACTGATTATTGTGTCATTATTGTGTTATTGTTCTCTGCAGGTTGTGCAAGTGTAATATCACAGCTGAAGGTTGTGCTGGTCTGGCTTCAGCTCTGACATCAAACCCCTCACACCTGACAGAACTCAATCTGACTAATAATAATAAACTAGGAGATTCAGGAGTGAAGCTGCTCTCTGCTGGACTGAAGAATCCGCACTGTAAACTGGAGACACTGGTGTAAGATGCTATTTTAGTCTCAGCAGCTTTAAAAAACAAAACAGAAAAGCCCTCATATATAGACACACAAGACTTGAATGAATCATCTTTGTATGTCTGTATCAACATGCAGTAA
>JAZGTJ010020887.1:0-10171 GCA_036877575.1 Botia almorhae
ATGGTTTACGGAATAATGCTGGAATAATACTCACCATGAGCTGTTCTGGGTGGTATTAGCATTTTGCTAAGTACTTGTGAAGGTGTTTCAAGATGGTTGAAGCCACAATAACAGGGTTTATATTGTTTATATTTATCATAATAATCAGACCTCCAGTAAGACAAACAGCTTTTGGTTATCACAGTTATGAATTTCCCCTCAGAAATCTCAATAACAAGTAGATTTCTAATACATTTCCTTTCTATAATAGATTTGTCTGATAATAGAGAGAATCTGAGTATTTTAATTCACAGAAAGGAAACAAACCAATAACCTAGTTGTGTTCAACCACCCGCTGGTGTTAAACTAGGTTAGGTTACATCTGCTCTGCTCGTCAATGTTCAGACCAAAGTCACCTTAGATTACATTCTGCCATGAAGATGAAAAATCTAAACGAGTGAGTTTAAAAATACGCATGTACTGTATGTGTTTCTTGCGTCACCCTGACAGTCTATCATCCTGGAAATTGAGAGAGAGAGAGAGAAAGAAAGAGAGAGAGGTTGTTCAAATGACTTTTAGCAATGGTTGACCCACACACCGCTAGTATCTCAGGTTCGTTCTTGCAGGTGTGACGTCCATCAAGCTCAATATGATGAACTGTTTTAGACAGTCAGTCAGCAGAGAGAGTCACTTCTGAAGACTTCCAGCATCATCTGTGTCTGTAGAATTCCTCACATAATAAGCTGATTGTTGGTGGTCTGCAGATAAACACGGTCGGCTCGGAGTTCTCGGCTGTCAGTAGATTTGTAGCTTCAGGCGGACAAAACTAAGATGACATTTCAGAAAATCCATAATCGTCAGAGGCCTTTAGAGAAACCAACCCATGGGATGGAAAAGACAATTAGCAGCATTTCTGCAGTGATGGGGAGCAGAGAGGACGAGGGTCTGGAGACTCGAGACCCCCAATGCATCCACAGCCACCTGTGAGAAAACAAAAAACTGTTGAAATCTTCGCAGCATTACACAGAAACTGCACAAACAGGCGCATTTCCGGGCATGCCAGGAAAGCTTGTTTTTAGGCATAATCACTAGAGCACCTTATAAACATACACACATAATTTAAAGGGACAGTATAAAGATAGATTTGAGCCAAATATTTCCAAGAAATAATGATACAAATTCTACATTCTTTGTTTTGTGATTTCGCCATGACTAAAGAGTTTTGCAAGCAATCTTTCATTTACCGGCTAACTCTCATTTCTCCTGTTAAATTGCTTTGCTTCACTGGAATTGGTTCAACAATACTGAAACTTTTTATAGCTGTGCATCCACTGAAGCGATTGAATTTGATCACAGTTTTGCTTTGTTGCAAAGCTGACTTACAGAAAATACATTTACATAAAAAATGTGTGTCAGATACTTTTGGAACATTTCCAGTTTTCATGACAAAGTCATGTACATTGCACACTTACGTACAATTTTACAACTCTGCACATAAATCAATGAATCAGTAATTAACCTCTATAGGACATTTAATTGACATCTAATCTATCATCGTTTATTCACCCTTATGCCCTTCTAGAACGCTTGCCTGTGAATCACATAAAGGTTTCGTTTTATGCCGCCTATCTGCACAAAAACATGATGACATGATGTTAAAGCATGATAAAAACTCACTCGCGTGACTCACGATCTGTGTGCTGTACGTCACACGAGATCCATGTGTGAACACACCAAACCACATGAAACTGAAGAGCTGCAGGGAAAGATTTGCATTAAATACGTTTTCGCTGTTTTATTTTTGGCTGCAAATCACAAAACACTCGTTGTGCAGAAAACCATTTGTGTGTTTTTTTAAACGTCTACTAACACCGCTCAGCACCAAGTACTCTAATCCACATAATCCATTGAATTATTCTGTCATAATGAGGGAATTAGAGTTAAGAAAAGCGATGCGATCTCGTCCTATAGCACACGCATCACACGCATGAGTTGACGCATTTAACACCTGCTGTCTGCTGCGGCAGTTACACCGCAGCATTTTAGTTTCTTTAACATCTTCCTGAGACTTTTATTCTGACCTCTGGTGCTACAGGTTCACTGTTACTGACGGCTTTTTCATCAGTAACGTCTATAATAAGCCGCAGCTCAGACATTCGTTTCTATGACGGACGGCGTTCACGCCCACGCGGTTGTTGAGACACAGATGGCGCAGTATTTTGGTGGCCGTTTGGTTCTCTGCGTAGGTGTTGATATTGTACTACATGTACGGAATAACCCTCTGCAGTCTCGACTTATGTAAAGTTTCACTGCAGCTCGGCTTCCAAAAGTTATCAAGAGATTTTCGTTTTGTGATTCAAACGACGCCTGAATCGCCGTCGAGCAGTTAAGAGTATCAAACGGCAAAGATGTTTTCATATGGGGAATGTAAAAAAAAATGAAAGTCATCAAATAAATTTATATCTTTGGGATATTTCCATCATGCTTGATAGGAAAATTGGAAACACTGGAAAATTCTTCTCAGCTGACCAGCATTATTCTCATTTATTTACATTTATGCATTTGGCAGACACTTTTTTCCAAAGCGACTTACATTGCATTATACTACACATTGAGTATGTGCAATCCCTGGGCTCGAACCCATGACCGTGGCATTGTTAATGCCATGCTCTAACCACTGAGCTACAGGAAAGCTTAGTGGTTTCCCATCAGTATTATGTCCCTCGCAAAGTGGCAGAAATGTTAAATAATCAAGACATTGATGTAATCATTCTGTTACACAACCTAGTGTGCTGCCTATGTAGACAGCACTTAAAGGCACCCTAACCACACTAATGAGATGAAGGTTACTTTCAAAGGCATCTGATCTCTTTGGTCAAATTCTAAGGCAGCACTGAATTTATCCTTCACTGAGAGGGCAATCCCAGAATGCATTGCAACAACCATGGACCATTTTACCCAATATTTGTGTGCATGCTGTTTATATTTATGCTGATAAATAACTGTGAATCAGTTTAGATTAGCTGTAAAGTTTTTTGTAATTTAAGGTAACTTTGAGTAAAGAAATTTAATGTGCTACATGTTTGTTTTTTGTATTGCTGTATGAGATTGTTTTGTGTTATAAGCTTGTATGCTGCAAACAAATTGCCTTCAGGAAATGAATAAGGAGGAACTAAACTGATTAGCATATCTTAGCAACATGTTAACAACAATTTCTGATTATCTGAGCCTCTCATGCACTTTACAAAAGGACTCAGTGACTCTGTGTTACTGCCCTGTTCTAAATCAGAGCCTCATAAGGTTCAGTTTCAATCCAGATGGTGCCTTAGAAAGTAGCTCCCTATGTAGGTGGTAGACAACAAGGCAGTTCACTAGATTTCAAAACAGAGTCAATACGTTGCTACAGTAACGATAATTGGTCCTCTTGTAGTGAAAAGACTTAACAACATCTAACGTAAGTTTATATCCATCATTTAAATCTTGTAAACGGCCATTAATATTGATATTAAAAATATTGAAAATCTATAATGATTTGAGATTTGCATTCGACGCTGTACTGGACAGATGTGGCTCTTATAATGAATTTTTAAAACACCTCCAGGGCTCATAGGATGTCAACACTGAATAACTGAATCGTCTCAACACAGTCGTTCTCTGACACAGGAGAAAGAAACGAACCAACCAGCGTTAGCAGCAGGTGAGGGCAGGTCGTGTCGCCGGGTCACTTCCTTCACCTGCGGTCATCTCACACTCACAGCCTGCAGGGGAGGGTGAGCACAGCTGAAGCGCATAAACCCATGAATGAAAAATACACAGAGAGAGACAGAAGAGGTGAGAGACAAACATGAAAGATAAAATATGAACAGCATCTAAAGTGTCGTTCAGCGGGAGGGACAGAGGGAGCGAAAACACATGTGTGGGCGGAGAAAAACTCACTCGGCTAGTGTCGCATACTAGCTGCAAGACTCCAATTAACGCCTCACAAACCCCTGCAGATGCCCTTCAACGTGCCCTCAAGAGTATGCTTCTTTGGCCCAGAACTGCAGCAAACAGAACAGAGGGCTGAAAGATTCTGCATTATATCTTCTCGTTTACGTTACACCCACCTAGTGAGCTATACACTCTGAGCAGTGTTCTGTAAGGAGCTTTTAATGGCCACTAATGGCTCGTCTGGACCGCTGTGACGCTGCCACTCAGCCTCCTCCGCTGTCTGCCTTATTTCCACCACTCAACGTACTCGCTCGTTTGACTCGGCTGGCTGCGCTCTAATCCAGGGATTACTGATATGGCAAAGGCCTGGAGTGATTAGATCGGAAAGGTCGGTATTAAACAGCTCAGTGATTGGTTTAGAAAGCAGCACATTATGTTCTGCAGGGGTGGATTCACAGACATGTTCCATTTTGAAGGCACATCCGCAACATCCTGACTTGATCTCCAGAATGAGACACACTGATAGACACTCAGATGATCCTGCGGTAATGATCCCCACTCAGTTCTGCATTACTGTCCATCTCCAGATCAGTCCTAGTTCAAAACTCATTGTTTGTTCAGATAAAAATACATCTAAGAAAGTAAGAAAATGGCAAAGAATTTTTTTTGTTTTGTTTTAATGTTGTGTGCTTTTAAATGCAACAATTACATGTTTTATCACCAGCCAGGTAAAAACACAAAGTCTGGTCAGATGGTAAAGCTAATTAGTTATAGTTAATTAATTATAGTATCATCATTATAGTATCAGTAATAATTAGTTATAGTATCATTGGTTATAGTAATGTGTGACTTAACCTCACACTAAGAAGAAAGTTTTACAACAGATCATTCTAAAATCCTGCAGCTCCATTCTAAGTTTCATTTCTATTACAATGTATTTCATATCTTGTCCTGTTTGTCTGAATTTATCAATTAAGCAGACAAAGTTAGTGTTAATGAAGTGATTCTGTTTACACTGCAACCGAAATAATGCAGCTCATGAGCCCAAATCACACACTCATTTCCTGTTCAGTCTGCGCCGTGAATGCAGTAGACACGTTAATTATAGATGCATATGTGCCTCTTCACATTTACCCTCAGCTGAAACAAACACGCATTATACTGCGACATTTCATCACACTCTGAACTGCCGCTGTTGGACATTCTGACACGGAAATGTAACTTAATGACCAGGAGAGACGGACAGAAGCGCAGACACAGGCGCGTGATGTGACCGCCACGCGAAGTGCACGGTAATCAACAGCACACATTTCCTGTTCTGCTGATACCCGTGTCTCTCACACGCCCAGCGGCTCTTATCACTGTGGAGATGCTGACAGAATCCACCCAGAAAAAATTCAGGTGCCATGAAAAAAAATAAAAAAATCGCTGTGTCGAAGCACCTGCTTTATCTGTCGGCACTTTTTGTGTCACATTTCAACACTGCATCCACACTGAGGAGCTTCTGAACTTCGTTAAAACTTTCAGATTTCTTGTGGAACATTTAGGAAAAGACAATTAAAGGAAAAACCTCACCCCAGAGAGGTGATTTTCTCAACAGTTAGTCTACACAAAGCTAGGGAGGCGTCCCAACAAGCACGTACAGACATCTATAAGACAATAGTAATCTATAAGACTTCAAACGCTTTTGAAGCTAAACAACAGATGTGTGTAAAGAAAATACGAAGAGATGTTTTTTACACCTATTGTTTTTTGTTTTGTCCCAGAAGGCATTTATGAATCCGCATAAAAAATATTTACACTTTGAATGCACAGTAAGTCGCTTAAACCGCGGATTAGAGCGTCTGCCAAATGCATAAACGTATATGCGAGATGACTATGTGCTTTTTGAAGGAACCTACAGAGACGACACATTCGGCGTTCAGCTGAAGAAAGAAAGTCATATGCTGTACATCAGGGATGACATGATGTCAGTAAACGATGAAAAAACTGTTGCCGGGTGAACTATTAAGGTGCATTAAAGCCTACATGAAAAGGCAACACATGCGGGGACTTGTTGCACACGTTCCTGCAAATGTTCTGTTGCAATTCAGATGAATACAGGAAAACTGTTTTAATAAGTGGAACACAAACGCTGGTGGTGGCTTTTACAGACACGGGACCGTTTAAAAGGAGGTCACCTTAAATTTGAAGAAACCTTCTAATTATAAAAGAAAACACAACTCAATAGATAGAATCCTTATCTGTAGCTGCACAAGAGATTTAACGTTGCCCTCCAATGTAGCTTTGGATTATGCTAATCCACTAGCCATTCATCTTCTTTGGCACAAGCTCCTCTCAAAACAGAGGCGCTCACAACCCTAATGAGATTACGAGACCAGAGCAGAAACCAACATTTCCAGGGACGCTTTTTGGAAGGGGAAGCGGCAGAGTATCTCTGTCTGTGTCGTTTTAACACCTGTCATTCTTATCAATCTGTCAGGTCTGACGGTATTCAACCCTGCCCACACACACTCACTCAATCTTCCCGGCTGCCGGTGCGAGGGCACGGAGTCAGTGACTGGCATTGATCGGCCATTTGTATGCAACGGAACGTGCAAGGGCTGTTCTTTAGCGAGGATAAAATTGCTTCTAGATGTGCGCGTGGGCGTCGCTGTGTCATTAGAGGGCTCGCTGCTGACTTTCTTCCCACTCGCTGGGATCTGGTCCTCTGAAGAACGGCGTAATCCTTCCGAGCCGAGTCAAAAGCGGACGGATGGTGGGTGGATGAAGTAGTGAAAACCGTGGAGGAGGAAACACAGCCATACGGTTTGATGCACAACTAGAACTTTGGGGCATCAAAGTGGTTGGTGATGGGTGAAGGAGGACCAGGATGTTCATGAGAGAACGTAGGTCTGCATGAAAGCACCAAACAATCGCTTTCGGAACTCTGGAACAAAAATAGACAAATGGTTGAATTCTGCCCGGTAACGTCATCAGGACATCAACATGAGAAACGGTAATCAAATGGACCAATTCTCATAAAATATTGACTCTAAAGACTGCTCGCGTCAAGCTTGATGCTAGTAAAACTTTCAGACACAAAACGAGTTTTTTCCCCACAGCTGAAAACAAAGCACACACTTAACTTTAAAACTACACTTTCTTTAAGAGGTTCTTAAGGCAGTGCCATGTAAAGGACCATTTTTGGTTCCCCAAAGGACCATTCAGTCCAAGGTTCTTAAAAGAACCATTTCTTAGGGTTTTTTTTCTTTATTTTTTTACTTCAAAGAACAGAACAATTCTTTAGATGTTAAAGGTTCTGAACCATTCAGCCAAAAATAGATCTATGGCATTGTGAAGGACCTTTTGTAGGAGTGTAGCATACTAACACACAGCGGCTGTGTAGTATATTACATTAGCACTACAGTAGACAACTAACATATTTTAAGGGATATTTCACCGAAAAATAAGGATGTTGTCATTTATTCACCCTTGTGTCATTGTATGATATTCAAAAGAGGAACTCTTGCTTGCCCGTACAATAAAAATCACTGGTCACGAAGTCTGTCAGTCAAATATCCTTTTTTGGTTTTACAAAGAAAAGAAAGTCAAACTGATTTGCAACAATATGAGGGTAAACAATGACTATGTATACATGTTGAAATACATTGATATCTATGTTTATTGTAAGTAGCTGATTTTTGGAGAAACCCACCAGGTAAATTTATTTGGCCAGAAAACCTGAAATAACTTCACACCAAAACTATTAACACAGTTTGAAATTGAGAAAAATCTCAAAAACGCCTCCAAATAGATAAACAAACAGATAATCACAGTGTTACATTACAGATTGACTGTGAAAAGTTTTAAGATGCATTGTACAATCTAGAAGTGTGTTTTAACTCTTTGAGCTGGTGCAAACAGCCCTTGAGTCTCAAACCATCTCACTGGAAACAATGGCTAACAGAAGCACAGATGTCTATAAATATATACAATGACAGCTCTCATTGAACAGAGCAAATGGGGCAATTACTTGGTGAGATTCCCAAAGAGAAGCTGCTCTCACAGAGGATCCTGAGGGGAGACGTGTTCAGTGTTCGGAACGGGTGTGACGTCTCTCTTCAGCCCAAATCAATTTACACATCGGCTATTCTGTCCCCCAGCACGCGCCCACACACACACACACACGCGCGCACACACACACGCGCGCACACACACACACACGCGCGCACACACACACACACGCGCGCACACACACACACACACACACACACACACACACCAACACACAAGGTAGAGGTGTTTGAGGATGGTTCTCATCTTTATCCCCCACATTCTTGTATGTGCCTCACGCTCTTTGAGGAACGTCTCTTGTCCTTTCAGAAACAGCTCTGAACTCAAAATATAAACCGCTACACCGTTGATGTGTTTACACTACACTGCATGAAGTTGCAATGAAGTCACAATGTCATGTACAGGCTTTTGAGCAAAATCTAAATAGTAAACCAAGTGTGAAAAACCTAAAATCTTCATTGTATCAACTGAAGGCCTTCTTCCTTAACCCTTCCAAGCTTTCCTGTATGCTCAATGGTTAGAGCATGGTGTTAACAACATCAAGGTCATGGGTTCGATCCCAGCACATATTTTGCACATGCTCAAAAACAATGTGTAGTATAATGCAACGTAAGTCGCTTTGGATAAAAGCGTCTGCCAAATGCTTAAATATAAATGTACTACAAACATATGATAATAGCACTCCAACTTAATGTAACTTCAACTTGGAGGACAAAGCACATAAAAACAAACTTGGTACGAAACAAGCATTTGACTTTAAATTCAAAATCTTAGTTTACATTTAGATGTATTCATTTCGCAAGGCTTTTATTAAAAGCATTACTAATACAGACAGCTAACCCCAGCCTTCCCTATCAATACAAACATTATACAAACATATTACAACTGGATCTTTACCAGTACAAAAATGTGCCCATGTTGAAAGCAAAATATTCCTCATTCAGATTGATAGTGTGGCGCTGATTTTCTATAAGCAGTTGAAACTTTTGAAAAGATCAGGGAGGTCAGACGGTATCATTACTAGATATAAAAGCGTAGATATGACTGATCTCTCCAGACAGCAGCACAGCACACAGTCAGAAATAACGACCCTCTCAATATGATCTCATCACACACGGTGCAGAGAGTTACACGGAAGAAACAAGTGTGAAATGCTGTTTAATATTCGGATGTTTGCTGAAGCTGTGGAGTCCAATATGAATCCAGAACTTACAGGTGTGTGTGTGTGTGTGTGTGTGTGTGTGTGAGGGGGGGGCTGGAGTGCACCTCAGGTGAACGTTCCGTATCGTATTTCTATGTGAGAAATACATGTCATCAGATTTCTAAAAGTTAAGGCTACTTACATGTTGGTGCCGTAGGAACACTTAAAAACAATCAGACGTCCTCCAGTGATAAAACTCCTGCTTTAAAACTGCCACATTGGATCATGCAGGAGGAAACATGGCCCGTTGTTGCTTCAACCTCAAAAACAGTTCTAGACAGTTTAGAACAGCACGTTCTAAACAACAACCACTAAATGTGTGTAAAGGCCAACAACAGCAGAACATGAAGCAGAGTTGATAAATACGGCTCTACAACTGACGCTCTACGTGAACTACATACAACTGCTTGTTCAAATGCCCTTCATTTCAACAACCACAGCTGCCTGGAGAGACGCATGCAGAAAGTGAGCGACTGCTCAAAAGCTGACAAACAGAGGCAGTAAGAGGGGGCAAAATAAAAACACCAACACGCAGCGTCTCCTCTCCTGCTATCTGGTGCTTTGTGTTGCGAGAAGATAAACGATTTGGAGCTGCGTGGGATGCATTCCCCCAGGAAGCTGCAACAATGCCAAGATGTTGATGAAGGGTGCCGGTGGAGGAGTAAACGAGGCAAGCGAGGGAGTAGAGCATGGTGTTTGTGTGGAGGGAGTAGAGGAGCATGGTGTTTGTGTGGAGGGAGTAGAGGATCATGGTGTTTGTGTGGAGGGAGTAAAAGAGCATGGTGTTTGTGTGGAGGAAGTAGAGAAGCATGGTGTTTGTGTGGAGGGAGTAGAGGATCATGGTGTTTGTGTGGAGGGAGTAAAAGAGCATGGGTGTTTGTGTGGAGGGAGTAGAGGAGCATGGGTGTTTGTGTGGAGGGAGTAGAGGAGCATGGTGTTTGTGTGGAGGGAGTAAAGGAGCATGGTGTTTGTGTGGAGGAAGTAGAGAAGCATGGTGTTTGTGTG
>JAZGTJ010020888.1:0-10171 GCA_036877575.1 Botia almorhae
TAAAGAGCTACTCAAAATGCTGATTGGACGGGTCTATCAGACAGACCGTTTATTCTGTTTTGTTATAGGCAGAATAGCATTTTGGTTTTGTGTTGGCCAGTAGTGGAATGTGTGTGTGTCCTCTTGTTTTCACATTGTAAGGAACAAATGTACCCACAAGGATGCTAAAAGTCACACACACCTACATTGTGGGGACCAGTCAGCGGTCCCCATGAGGGAAATTGATTCTCAAATTATGAAACATTTAGGTTTCAGTGAGGGTTAGGTTCAGAGGTAGGGTGAGGGTTAGGGGATAGAATATACAGTTTGTATAGTATAAGTCATTATGTCTATGGAAAGTTCCTGCGAAGTATAGAAACCTAACGTGTGTGTGTTTGTGTGAATCCATAAACAGGCTTGATGACGCCAGTTTTCGATTTCTTATAGAACAGATATTAAGGGCACAACTTATCAGTATACAAAAGATTCTGGTTGTGCTGCATGTTATGTTTCAATACGTCTCTAAGAATCATATTAATCTCATATCATTCCATTCAGATCCTTCAGGATTGTTTTTTTAAATTTTGTACACATTTCTGTGGGATTTGTCGACTGGAAATTTCTAGTCCGTTTCATTCTTGAGAGCTTTTTAATAAACTAAGAATTGTTCGAACACTTGAGCACAAGATGTTGTCATTAATGTCTTTGATGCAGAGAAGAAACATGTTATTGAACCAAAAGACACAAAACTGAATTTTTATTACATCACATGCAAATAGATAGTCTGTTTGGATTATGAATATTTAATGAACACAGATTGACTAGTTATATATATACAATAACAATATAACAAACTAAATGATGCTTTTTGTAAAATGTAAAAAAGCAGAAAGGTTTCTGTGTTTAAGTTAAGGTGAGGTCCCCACAAGGCACAAAAACAAGTGTGCGTGTTTGATGTGTGTGTGTGTATGTGTGTGTGTGTTTGATGTGTGTGTGTGTGTGTGTGTGAGATGTGTGTGTGTGTGTGTGTGTGTGGGGCTGTCTTAGTGTGCACGTTGTAAGTGGACGGGATGCCCTGAGGTAACACACCCTCACTTTGAATCCCACT
The DNA here is from genome assembly GCA_036877575.1 of Botia almorhae. NCBI lineage: Eukaryota > Metazoa > Chordata > Actinopteri > Cypriniformes > Botiidae > Botia > Botia almorhae. The sequence continues at coordinate 1,088 of JAZGTJ010020888.1, forward strand.
TCAAACGCAGATGATAAAACAGACTAACTCCGATAGGAAGCAGACAAACCTTTTTTATTTTAATTAGAAACGAAGCAATTAGACCTGCGCTTCCTCTCGCCGCTGCGTCCCAGAGTTTGACTGATATCACACTGCTGGTGTGGAGATGAATAAGATACCCATATGAACTGGAGGAGTCGACTCCAGTAAACCTCAGTGGGCCGTATTAAAGTCATCACTTCAAAGAGAAAGTCTCGGCATACTTCTGATAAAAACTGATGGAAGTCTAAATTTTGTACGTTTTTGCTGGGATTGATATCCAATATCCAATACACTATCCAATAGAGATAAATTTACTATATAAATGTCTACCCACCGCAAATATTTGACACAGTGTTAAAAAAAGTAGCCTATAGATCTCTAGTGGGCGGCCTCGCTGTCTACTTATTCAGCTGACTCCTAAGGGAACATTGGAACACCCTGGAACCTCATAAGTGAGCGATTTAGAAGGCTTTACATAAACAGTAACTCTGTGGGCGACATAAATATATATATATATAAATAACAGGCTAACAGGAATCAATCTCGGAACATTGACTAACGTTCTGTAAAAGCTCTTTTAAAGTTATCAAAAATGTTTTTGCAGTAATGTTAGTACAACGTTTTTTTAATGTTATATATCAAATGTTATCCATAAGTACCTGGTGTGGAACGTTACGTTTAAATTACATTCTAATAGCCAAGACATAATGTTAATACAGTGTCAAAAGCACGTTTTGAACGTTCCTAGAACTTTTAAGTTTAAATTTTTAATTTTTAATGTTTGTGTCACTTAATGGAAGCTTTAGGGAAATGCTCTTGAAACCTAAAATTGTTTGCTGGGTTTCACACTTAGAGACTGAGCTGAAAGTGACACATTGCTAAAAACTAATGTTGATCTGTTAAAAAGTACGTAATACACACAAATATTGAGTCAAATAATACAGTTTGTATTTACATTTTGTTTATTTTGTAGGGGGGAACAAGCTAAAGAACCAACAGTTCCGGTTAAGCTGGGCTTGGATCTCTCTGGAGAAAGAGTTCTACCAGGTGGACGAGGAGGCCAAGTTCCTGGAAGTCATTTTAAGAAGAAGGGGCTACCTCGGCGAGACCTCATTTGTTAGTAAGTATCAACCGTTGTTAGTCACTTTTCTGTCATACCGTTTTGATTAGTACAAAAGCCACCCTGTGGTGTTTTATGACCCTCTTTTAACACCATTACTTTGGGCTTTTTGGATCTCTATAGATGTTGTCTCATCAGATTTGCTTCTTTGATGTGCATGATGACATGGCTGCTGCCCACATTCACGATGAAAATGAGAGTTTTTTTAGATTCATGACAGCACAGCGTGGTATTTAGATCACCCACCCACGCGTCTTCAAGGGCAAAGCTGGGTTTCCACGCTCAGCAGAAAAGCTTAATATCCCAGGAGACAGGAACCTCTCCTCAAAGGTCACAGATGAAAGTTTAGCTCGTGCATTACCATACCACACTCTGCAGAAAGCAATTAATGGAAGAACAAACGTTTATGTGGAAGACCCACTACATCACTGCCTGTGAGGAGTGAGGAAATATGCGTTCTTCTTATCTGTGAGTCTGGAGGAGACGAAAATCCAGAATCAAGCCTTCGGAGAACCTTATAATTAGAGTTGACCTCTGAAGTGACGACATGGGTCAAGGAGTGAAGGTCAATCTGGATTGTGTTTACAATCTCGGTTTCACCCGACATTAGAACTGACGCCACTTCACTTTCACATTATGGGTTTAATTTAGATTCAACAATGCAGTGATTGTATTGGCTCATTTTGTTTATTTAAAACCGGATAACGTTATTGTCAGTGTAGTACAGTGAAGAATAACATCATATGGTAAAACAGTCTGTGTTTATGTTTATGTTTATATGTTAATTAGTGTTTTATGGGTATGGTCAGCTAAGATGAATGAGGAAACCAGAGTTGGTCCTCTGCATGAATCTCACAGAGATCACTGTATCACACTGACAGACGTCCAGAAGTTCTCATCCTAAAATCCACGTTCTGCTCACATGCTGAGCCTCTGTTCCTGAGCTCACCTCAGGTCTGCTGCTGGTCTTCTCGGTTAAGCGAGACCCCGGCCTGCCGCTCGCTGGGTCTCCGAAACCTTCTTGTATTGAAATGAGGAGATGAGGAAGTCTTTGAAATGATGATTTTTATTCCATCATTATTTTGATTTTTGTACTCGCTCGCTTTCTTTTCAAGAACTGATGTTTTCAGAATAATTGCATTTCATCCTGGCTCAGATGCAGACAGGACATGACAGAGGTTCTCCTGGTTTTGCGTTGTACCTTTAATATCAAAGGGCTTCTGTCTAAGTTCGCTTCAAAGCAAAACATTTTTTTCCTTTGGCAACCCAGTTCCTCCTCCTTTACCAAAAGCGCATCAGTAGCCCTCGCAGGGTTCACGTTTCCGTAGTAACCCTCCCCCATCCTGTCTACTTCAATTGATTCCTTCATGTTTTCCTCCTCTTACATAAGTTATATATTTATTTGTGGGTTGTATTAATCTCCCATATTTCTGTTATTGACCTTTGAGATTCCTGGTGGGAAACCAGTGCCTGTGTTTTTTTATCTTGCCGTACCCACCAGGCGTCCCCCACCGCAAATTCGCTTTCAGAGTAAAACCCTCGTCGACCTTCTGGTCAAAGATAACCACCAGTGGGACTCGGTCGTGCTGGGACGAGCATCAAATCTTCACAGAGATGCTGAAGGATTTGCTTTCAGGGTGTTTTATTCCTCTTCCACAGAATGACACAGCGCTCTCTTTGAAGGCACGCTGCCTTTATTACAGAAGGGTTGCGTCACGTGTGCTGCTATATTGGCTTTTAACGGAAATCTCTCTGCTGTGATTTATTGACGCACGGACGAGGTGATGGGGTACAAACAAGTTTGTCTGTCTCTTGAAACAGGTCTTCATTTGCTAGCACACTCGCAGCAGTTTGTCAAAATGACACAAATAGTTTTTCAACGTACGTTTCTAGAATGTTCTGTTCTTTGTACTACGACTGTTTTTTTTTACCAGGTGCGTGTATATGGTGCTGTATTGTAAAAACTGCCCTGAGCAGTTTACATTTGATTTGACCCTTTCAAAATTAATTAGTGTGTCTAATTTAGTCAGTTTGGTTCAGTCATGTTTAACCATGTTTTTGAGTTGAATACAATTTATGAAGATGTTATCTTACAAAGTGAAATGGTTTGTTATCTGGTTACCAGATTATAATGCTGTTGTCTACAGTACTAGCACAAATTTGCTGGACAAAATTTAATTTAATTTAATTTGACTTAAATGACTTTATTAGATCCATATAAGAATTTGTGAGCAGACTTTAAATATGAGTTTCATATACAATTTACACATGTATTTTGTTTTTATATATTTATTATATTTACACCTTGTGTTTGTTTATTCTTTAGGTATCGGCACCAAAGATGGCACGGCAGAAAAGGACAAAGATTTCAGAGGGAAAGCTCAGAAACAGGTCCAGTTTAACCCGGGACAAACTACTGCCACCTGGAAGGTGCGCATCCTGTCGGACAGCCTGTACGAACAGTCGGAAACCTTCCAGATTGTTCTGTCAGAATCTGTCATGGCTGCGCTGGAGTTCCCAGAGGCGGCAACAGTGGAAGTTGTCGACCCTGAGGACGGTGAGCTCACAAAAATCAAATCAAAGTGGCCAGGTGCTGTGAACAGGTTGCTATGGCAACAGATCTCAGTCTGACTTCTTAAAACAAACGTCACAGCTTTAAACAAACTCAAACTTCAAACAGATATTACAGATATTCTTTTAACAGGAAGTGTGTTTAGTCTGTTAATTGTTCTTTAGGTATTCTCTTCGCTGATGGTTTTTGTGATAACTTTGATATGAGGCGGGTTGAAAATTGTTGAGTGATTGTGACATTTTTTACATTTCGATAAAATATTTTTTCTTTGGAATAACTAATGGGTTATGCTAAATAAGACCAGTAACACGTGTTAAAGTAAATATTTGATATTTCACTTCATTTTAAATTAAACAATAATGGTAGCTTCATTAAAAGCTGCAGTCCGTAACTTTTTGGGGGTTAAAAATGATCAAAAATCAGTAACTGAGCAAATAGAGTCTCCTCTTACCCTGATTGACAACGCTAAGTTTATGATAATTATTTATAATTTAAGATGTTGGGTCTGATTTCCCAGGAAATGTCAGTTTGACTCCATTTGACTTCAACATATGTTAAGTTACCTGCAGTTCTATGTTTTAAACAGAGATGGCAGTAGAGAGGCAAAAGTTACGGAGTGCAGCTTTAATCGAATTATATTTTATGTTGTTAGGTTTAGGATACGTTTTTAAATATCACACCTTCCTTATTTAACCCAAACGATCAACTGATCAGCTTGTTAACAGAAAGAACCATGAAGTAAACAGGGTGTGTCAGATAAGGGCGACGTGAATATACCCTGTTCGAGTTCATGTTGAAGGCGGTAAACATCATAAAAATACCTCGTGTATGAGACAAAGTGAAGCAACCGGACAAAGATTAGTGTGAAAAGACAGAGGGGGCGTGACGCTGATGCCGGTCCTCGCAGCTGTCACCCTCCTGTACATTGTAATCACAGCGTAATATCTGCAGAACATCTGAGGAACATCTGAATAACATCCTGCTACCCCCTCACCCAAACAGATGAGAGGCGTCAGGGAAGGTTTTGGCAGGATCTACGCATGATTTAGTAGGACGGTCCTTTATCGCGTGAGAGCTGCCTCACGGATCCGAGCCAGTGACCCAGGACACTTCACAGTCTGTCCATTAGCAATGCTTTGCTTATGCTGAGCAATCTCACACCCAATTTCCCTAAAACCATTTCAATGAGAGTAACAGCCCAAAATGGACATTGCTCATTTCATGCTGTTAAACAAATCTAATCGATCTTGTGCCATTCAATTACACTTACTAAAAGGGGCCGTGATTGTTTTAAAGTAACTTGGATTATATATATATATGTCATTATGATTAACGACAGATGATCAGCTTGGAGGGGGAATTTAAATTGAGAAAAAGACTTTTGCCAGAGCCAATTATATACCCCCCCACACACACATATACATATATACACATTCTCAATTTAAAGTCCCCCCCCAAGCTCATCATCTGTAGTTGGTCATAATGACATATTTAAATGTTTTTCCTATGAAAATAATTTCTCTATGACCTAAAATAGCTTAAATGTAACTCTACACCCTTGTTTTATTTTGCATATGTGGATTTGTGAATATGCAAATTAGTCCCCGCCTCCAGTCAATCGCAACAGCTCAGACTACCTGATTCGCTGGGTCCACTCGTCAACAGAATACTAAAAGCAAAGGTGCTGACTGATGAAATTGCACATGGAGCATCTTTAAACGCAGGAAAAACACCTCATACACATATAAATAACATTAAAACTTGATTTTTTACCACATGGGTCACTTTTCTGTGTTTACCTAAATGAAATCACATGACAGAGTTTTCATATTGATATAAAAACAACTTCATCTTGTAGTCTTGAAGATTAAATCTGATTTATGAACTGCAAAAAAAACTCAAACTGATTTTACATTCGGCAGATACTTTTATCCAAAGTGACTCACAGTATATTCAAGCTATACATTTGATCCGTATGTGCGTTCCCTGGGATTCGAACCCACAACCTTTACACTGCTAACGAGGTGCTTTATCAATCAAGCTACAGGAACACCAAGTTTTGGAGCACTGATTTTACCAAAGCATCATTTAAGAGTTTTTATTCAGAAAAGTATTTCGCTAAAAAACTTTGCTAAACCACATAATAATTTCCTGTATTCTCTGAAGTCACTTGTTCTGAACCCGCAAATACATGTAGTTTAGTTTACTGCCCTGTGGTGAATAACTTTCATGCTGTGTTCAGTGTTTATAGCGCTGATGGGCTTCCTGTCATTGTTTTGCCACTGGCTGAGTAAAATAATCTTTTCTGATAAGAGTTTCTCATTTTTAACAGCTGTGCTAAAGACAGACAGAAGCTGACGATTACCCCATGAAATTTGGGAATTGTTTAAATTCTCTTCAATTTCTGAACGATTCGGAGCCCGTTTGACAGGGGATCAATCCCACATTAAAAATACACTGCAGGCAAACATTAAAGTTACACGAGCATTCCTAAAAGTTTCAAAACTTTGCCGTCTGAGGACATTAAAAGTCAGTATGCGACAGAACTTCAGTGCCCTGTCAAGAAACACAACTGAATCCATCTGGATCTGACTTTGGTTATTTATTAACCTTCTCTTCTTGAAAACCCAGTTAACAATTTTAAGTTGTAAGAACGTTCCCCTAACATTTCCATTAAGTTACAAAAGCATTAAAAATGTTATTTTGAATATTCTAAGAACAAACCAGGTTTTTAGACGTATTATTGATTGGTTGTTCTGTAAACGTTTGCTGTTTTTTTAACATTCTGCTAACAACATAAAAACAACCTTTTGATATATGATATATAACATTAGGAAAGCGTTCTACTACTGTATATTTACATTTATTTTAAATAACTTTAATACTTTTCCCCTAGAATCCACAGTGTTCTTCCCCTCAGCTACATACTCCATTGAAGAAGATATTGGAGAACTTCTGATTCCTGTGCGAAGGTCTGGAGATGTCAGCCAGGAACTCATGGTTGTCTGCTTTACACAGCAAGGTGAACTATGAACTTGGAACAGTGAATGGAACAATATTGGAACGGAGCCCCTTGAGTAGTACAACTGAAACTGAATGATATTTGGGCCTGATATTATTGTTAATAATAATATTACTATTGTTAATTCTCACTATAAACCTTTAATCTTCTGTTTATCCTTATCTGAACAGGTACAGCCAAGGGCACGGTTCCCACCACAGTGCTGTCCTATTCCGACTACATTTCACGACCCGAGGAGCATCACAGCGTACTGCGGTTCGATAAAGGCGAGACAGAGAAGCAGTGTCGTGTGGTCATCATCGATGACTCGCTGTACGAGCCGGAGGAGAGCTTTAATGTCACCCTCAGCATGCCGATGGGCGGCCGGCTGGGCCATGAGTTTTCCTCCACAAGAGTCACCATCCTGCCCGATGCTGATGATGGTGAGAATCTTCAGTGTGTCTGAAAGCAGCGTGTGGGTGTGTGTGAGTGCTAAACTGGGCACAGATAGTGTGTCACGCACAGTTATGTGTCAAAATACAAAAATACATTTCTAAATCAGTATTTGTTCTTGTTTTTGTAGAAAAGAATATCTGAACATGCCCAAAAGATACTTTGGAACTTGGGAAACAAAATTGCTTAGCACAATAACAATAATTTTTTAGAGAATATATATTGGAACATTTTTTCTCATAGATGACAAAATTCACCACAAAAATCTCTGAAAACTATTGACAACTGACATGATCTGCCTTATTATCTGACATCCTTTTACTCGTCAAGTAAATACATCTTAAAACTAAATCAACTAATTACGTTAAAATAAAATCTGAAATACAAAATACGAATTAAAATTGTACTAATTAAGAAGATATTTATCAAATTTGAATATGAACTGATAAAACATTATTAGCATAATTTAATATAATTTTATAGTCATGTAACGTTGTTTCAGTTCATTAATGGAATGGAGGCGATGTGTGACTGGGAGTGTGACTTCCAGAGGTGTCTGCATGTAAAACGCTCCAGTTGTCCACTGGGATTCTGCAGCACACAGTGGAAACGAAACTGCAACAGTTTGTAATAGTTACGAGACATTGAGAATTAATTCGGATGATTGTGTCTTGATCTGGAGTTTTTTGGACAGCTTGAAGCGACGCACGCACCAAAATCTTGAGTACCTTTGAAATCGCCTTAAAATATGAATGAGTTCTCTGTAGGTTTTCAGGCAAGCTGTCTTATGAAACAAACAATTCCGTTAAAAGTTTAGGGCACTTGGAGTCTCAGAGAAGGTGGAGAACATTGTCTTGTCAGGCGCGTCGGTTTGAGATAGCGGTGAGGAGCTGTTGAAGACTTTTAACATGCTCCCGTAGCGAGGCAGCTGGGAAATGTGAAGGAGGGATCACACTGAATATTTCATCTAAATTCATGGGATTTATTGAACACCACCGCAAACCTTGAAACGATTTTCCAGCCGTGTTTCATAAAGCGAGCGAGTAAAGAACGGAAGAGTCTCACCTCAGCGTGGAGAGAATGGATTATTTTGTCTTCCGTTGACGCTAGAATAAACAGCCTCTCTGAACCCGTCAGAGTGAAGTTTGCTGAACAAACTCGGATCGTTTGTGGGAAGAAAATGTGCGTGTCACATTTTGGCTCGTTAAAAGCATTGTGCGCACAAAAATGACAATTCTGCTATTCTTTACTAACGCTCGTACTCTTCAGATCCGGTTGCAGTACATTCAGATCGGCCCCTTTGATATCCCACACAGGCTTTGACAATAACCATTTTTTCTTGTCGTTTTAACACATCAGCCCTGGTCTGGTTTAACCTTATATAACACCAGTAAGGAGCATTTAATGATTAACAGAACAGATACAACACATCCTGTTTTATACAGAGACAACTCAAAACCCCCTAAAGTAAGATTAGAGTTGAAAGCAAACGTGTGCACCCCTATCGCTGATCTCCAGGCGTAGTTACAGGTGCTGTTCTAAATCATATCTCCCCGTGGTGCCTCTTTGTTCAGCAACACCTCTGGGCTCTCCCCCCTCCCCTCCCTCCCCTCGCAGCTGCCGGGTGATCTCCTGACACTGATGCTTATCCTGCACAGATAGGGAAGACTGGAGGTAAAAGAGCCAACAAACCTACATGAGCCTGTATTCATAGGAAAGAAAGGGCCTTTAGTTTGTGGGCGGTCTGGGATCTTCTGGCTTTTACCCAGACGGCAATTTTAGGTTGTAAGAACATTTGCTTATCCTTTCAGTAACAGAAACGTTAAAATTGTATTTTGTACATTCTAGGATTATTCAAAACGTCCAGTTTTTATTCTTTGCATTAATGCTGTTTGGTTATATAAACAAATTCAGATT
>JAZGTJ010020889.1:0-10171 GCA_036877575.1 Botia almorhae
GACGGAGGTGAAGGACGGCTATATATATGCGTCGTTGCGTGCTGATTGGTTGGATTACATGACCGTGCTCCTCCCGAACTTAGTTAATAAAACTTCATTTAGTCAAGTGTGAGAAAACATACATATACTATAATCAATAATTAAATTATTTAACAATATCTAAAAGCACCTTGTCCATGTAAACAACAAAAGGGAAGGTCAGTGAGGTGACCAGCTCGTGTGCAAAGCTGAAATAAAGGAGAGCTGGTGTGGTGAAGGGATGCCGGAGGTATTTATTTCAGTCCGAGTGCAGAGAGAAGGCTTTTATGAGGGAGATATTAGGAGAGCTGAAATATGAGGTTCAGGCACTCAGAAACTGCCAGTATCTCTTACTTTCTTTTCTCCAATTCAAGGCTTTTACAATCAGAATTGTGTTATTTTATACAGAAATTCCTCAGGAAATTATTCCTCTAGATAAATGTTCCATCTGTTTTTTATTTGTATTGTAATGAAGGGAGGCCATTGTGCAGAGTTTGAAGTAGAGGCAAGCTACAATTAAAGTCTCATTATTGTAGAGCAAGGTTCATATGGGAACAGGGTGATAAAGCGAATGAGGGTTGGGGGGATTGGTGTACGTTTCACATCTAAACAAATGGATGGCTTGTAATTTTTGTTAATTAAAGCATCAGGTAAGCTGTTAGTTATGCATTCATTTACTTTCTCACAGTTTTAAAAACCCTCCCTAGTTATTGTTTCCTTCAGTCTGACAATTTCTCTCTCTCTTTTTCTCTGACCTTCCTGTCATCTATATAACACTTACACAGGTGATCAAATGAAGCCACATGGCGTTGTTGTTTTGAACATTCTCACATTTGACTCTCCCAGCAGCTGCATTACACTATTTTGGTTTGGCTTTGGCAGTGTCTGTGACCAGAGCCCTCTTCACACGCACACACACACGTACAAATCATACGTACAAGTCACACGACATCCTGTGTATTTAGCTAAATAGAAAAAGCAAAATAGAAAATAGAAAATACAATACATACAAAATACAATATTGTAATTGTATTGTAAAATACATGTTGCTTTAACCTTATCAAAACACAGTAAGCAGATAATATTGAACAAGTACACAAAGTAGGTTTTAATTGTTTTAAATGGTTATTATTATGAATTATAATAATGTTGTTACTTGGGAAAAATGCAACAAATCAAAACAAAGAAAAATAATTCAGAAATGTACTGCTAGGCTGTGTATACACAAATCCCAATGAATAAAAAAGTGAAAATTCATTGGGTTTACTTAAATGTAATTAAATTAACCTGTGGATGACCCTACACATACATTTGTAATTTATCAATCATTTATCAAGCTGAAATATTGTTCATAATCAGTTATCATAAGATTAGGAAACACCATTAACTGTTTTTGAATGATTAAGCTTTAATTAAGAAAGAACAGAGGGTTAAACGTGCTTGTGACATTGAGAAGTCACTCATTGTGCAACAGTTTTGTTGTAGTGAATTACAGTCACAGAAATAGCCCACGCATCTGATGATGTTACAAAGCATAATAAATCATGTTAGTATAATATGTGCTTGTGTTGTGGTTCATCTATAAAAATACATTAATCATAAACATTACAAGAAAAAAATAAAGGCAGTTAAGAACCAGTTTAAAGCAGATGGCTGACGGTACATCGTATATGGGTGTGTAAGAACTTTATGGGGACAACTGTAGATATATTTTGTTATGTCTAGTACAAGGAGAACAACTTGTCATATTTGATTTGTCATAATTTTCTCAGCCTAAAGGCAGATGTGAGCTCCTGAAACAGTTCTGTCATTTCTCATTTAATATATGTGTGCGTATCTAAAGGAACCAGTGACCCGAAGTCTTAATCTTATGTATCAACATTGAATGTTAAGCCATAATTAATTTGCATAAATTTAACATAACGTCTCCTTTTCTCTTAATTATGAAGCTCATGTGTACCCATTATATAAATATGAACTTTCATATATTTATAAAAATAAGGTAAAGTTTCACCGAATATGTTTGGCAAATTAATACTAAACCAACCAAACAATGTTTGATTCTAAAGACATTTTTGTTTACTTATGTATGATAAATAATTTTGATTCTGTGCTTTGATGTCCAGTGTAAAATCTGGGCCCTGAAACTAATCTATCGACAACCACTGAAACAGAACAAGCCTTATCCAACAGCTATTACTAAATAAACACCAGTCTGGAACCCATAAAAAAGACATTCTTTGGTCTTTTATGAATTTGTACTAGGGAGAAGATAAACCCAGAATGTTATTCATTGTAACAAAACAATCAATATACTAATTTTACATTCTGACAGTTGTTTATGTCAGGAAAGCTGAGATCAAGTTTGTTTGGACTTCCAGTACATTGCCAAGAATTTTGGATTCAGACTTTGGTTATCTTAGGCACAGTGCTTACAATAGGAGCACAAGAATAAATTTCTGTGTGTAACACAGTACATTATAATTATAAAGACACACCATTTGATTGTTTAGGATATGCATGTACACAAATATTGGCTGTACTTAAAAACCATTTTTAAAGTGACCTATTGGTGCTGATGACGCTAAGCTAAACAGGGGAAAATAATTTTGCTTGTACTAGTTTTATCAACTCTGTTTTAAGACACCTCATATCTGTTCACTGCTTACTAACCATAATTTAATCTCAGTACATTCGGTTTTTAGAAAGTGCTTGTCGGCCTCTGAAGACGTTTAAGATTACATGTGTGAAACTGATTCTTTAGCATGGCGCTGGCAGTCATACCATGCGTGGCTACATTTAGTCATGCAAAACTGAAACGCTGAAAGTATTTTAAATAGCCAGAGTGCACTGTACTATAGTAATACATTCTAGAACAGAATGAATAAGAATGAATGAATAATCAAAATAAATAAATGCATGGTGATACCGGGTGCTGTGATGGATGGGAAACGTGACTTAAAATTTGAGATTTACAGGATAATACAGTGGGATTATTAATAAGAAATATAATCTTAAACGGTGTCTGCACCCACCCTCATATCAAAGCTAAGACAAACAGTGTTGCACTAGTGAAGTGATTGGTCAAAAACACAATGTGCACAGACAAACACACCCCAAAAACACAAACAAGTTGATGACACAAGTACCCACGTAATTAAAAATGTTCCTGTTCCTGTACACGTCGAAGTAACCACTCATATCTGCCAAGCGCTGGACTACAGAAAGAAAACACACACACACACGCACACACACACACACACACGCACATACACACAATGTTAATCCTCAAACAGCCCTTTAAAGGGGTGTCAGAAAGTGAAGACCAGCCAAAATGTCCTCACTTTACTTTCTGTCCTCATGCCAATGAAACCACTGATCACATTGGTTCTCACAAAGATAGATGTACACACACACACACACACAAAACATAGCGAGAGGAGACTTACAAGTAATAACATTTTTATTGTACAGATAAATACCAGAACATTTCAAATTACAGAAAAATTATGGGCTCAGCATAAAAGGTTTAAAAAATGAATTCCTGTATCCTGTTGATCCTCCATATTTCAAATGACACGGAATCAAAAGTATTAACTGATGATGTGTGAGATACATTGCTTGATATAAAGGACTTAATCTGCTTCTGACAAAATACAGTCGTGCATTTCTATAGAAAAATATCATAGAGTTCATCATTGTAATGGCTGTTCTCTGTAAAAGTGCGTATAAATACAATAAACATTTAATAGTATATAAATGCTTTTTTGCTGCTGCAACATTTGCTTTAGAAAAATAATTCCTTGTTTTGCACTGATAGCATACAGCTTACAACCCTCAGAAAACATATAAAAAGAGGCCATACACATTGCACTGCAAAGATGTTTTGATGTCCAATATTCATAAACTATAGGGAAAATGCATGAATCAGCATTTTTAAGTCTCTATATGTGAATTACACAGATGCCTAAAGATGGCAAAAGTACATTGTTGCAAAGAATTTATAGAAACATTTAAATAAAACTCTTTTTTTATTTTCTTTGAATGCCCCCGCACATATTTAACCTCATAACAGTTGTATTGAACTTAATATTGATGAGCATTAGGGCATTTCACCCAATATGCCATGCAAACAAAAACTAAAAGCAAATGAGTTTGAAGAGTTTTCTGAAGCCCTTGTACACTAACAAAACACTAGAAACAATATCTAGAATTCTATATGTAATAAATAAATCTTCTTTATGAAACTTTTGAGAGGGACAATTCACATACATATAAAGAACTGAAAATAAAATCATTAGGAGGGAAAACACAAAACAGTGGCACATTTAAAATTAATTCCCAATGATTCCATCAGTTAAATTTTGCATAATACAGATTTAAGACAGACTTTATTTCTAATGAAGCGTTTTTTTTATTTTTTCATCTTTTTTTTTGAGGTAAACAGTAGCACTGGTAAAGACTTTTTTTAAAGGCAACATCCTACTTCCTCTAGCACCACCCCAACTGTGACACTTCCTAAATGCATTCCGACCGATATCCAAAGTATCCAAGGTCACAAACATGCAAGCTAGCCCTTAATCTGATTTATTCTTCAGTTCCACATTAATTCTCACCTGCTATCATGTGTCATACACTGACATTTGAAGCACAATAACTCTTCTACAACATCGCATGCACAACGGCATTTGCTTAATATACACAACAAGAGTCAATACCCAGATTTAAATAAATAACACATTTCATAAGACTTTTTCAGTTTTGCCATAATCAGGGTGGGCGTGCACATTGCATTGTGGGAAATCGCATATTCTATCATAACAGTCTTTCAAAATGTTTATTTTATTTCTCATTTTATTCCCTTCATGTCTGTCTTCTTTTGATACCAGAACAAATGGGACAGAAATCCAAAGCCCCTGATTGGTGAAACATAAAATTTTGTAAAAAATAAACCATATTGCACATTATAAATAAATATAAATATAGCGTTTTTCCCTATCGGTTTTTTTAAACACTACCGTGATACCTAAAACTCACCAAAAAGTGGGACTCGTGAAAGGTATAACACGATGTTGATTGGTGTTACCAAACATTAACGGAAAGAACGAACAATATAAGAAACATGACCGATACAGTACGGTGAGGATCAAGTCAAGAACTTCCACCGGGAACGCAGTATCTGCTAGAACGAACTGCAGCGGGCCGGGAAAGGGTGCGAGTCGGATGAGAGACGCTGGTGTGTGCGTTTGGTTTTCTCTAGCCGAGAGCAGCAGGACTGCTGAAACTTACGCCCGCCCACCGCAACTAAGTCCCCTGAATGCATTCCTCTGGCACTGCAAGTGCATTTCCCAGTTACACGTCGGATGGTAAATGAGTACAGCAGCTGTTCTTGCCCATCATGCAAAAGTGCATCATCAAACATTTCCAGTAAAGTCTCTGCCAGACACCAGAGACCCACGGAGTGGCTACACACATCACATATCAAGGCTTTCCATCAGCAGATATGAGTCACATTTCAAAGCTTTATCTTTTCCCCTTTTAATGGTAATTTTTTTCTCATATATTTTTCCCTTTTTAAGCTTTTGTCAGCCATTTGACATTTGACTAGGTTATTTTCAAGGATGATGCTGTGTGTCTCCTTCAGCTGCTTCTGCTCTTCTGGAGATTTCCTGGTGCCATTTGGATTTCATAAAGGTCTGGGTCGCCAGTCATCCAACATCACTGAAGCAGTAAATGTAATACAGGGTTAAATTGTGAAATATAAATACGTAAAACACATACGGTTTTTAATTTTGTATTTTAAAAAATCTGGACGATTTAATATCACAGTGAGGGATGTGTGCTAACATTTTCAAACGTACACAAGAAAACCTGAGCAGTGTATCGTGAATTACTGTCTTTTAAATAAACAGAACAGATCTACAGAATAAATATATGTTGATAGACGGAACTGAACTGGCTGCTGTTTGACTTAATGCATCATGGCACACAATCTTCTAACAGATACTGCAGAGAGATATTGCACACAAATATAAGAGCTGGCTGAAACTGATTGACCAATTTCTTTAGTGTTGCTCCTATAAACTACCCATATAAAAAAGTTAAAAACTTACCTGAGATAGTACTTGTATGGAGTTAGTACTCATGTCAAGAAATGTACAAAAATGATTGCCAATCCAATATTCAAAAGCATTACCATAGCAACCAAAAAAGAGTTAGAACCCTGGGTAAAAAGACAAAAAGTGTGAGGAACCTCTGTAAGTCTATGTATGTGTATATACACACACATACACAAACACACACACATATAGAGCAGGCACTTACAGTTTCCTCTGATCCTTCATTGGCAATATCTATGCTGGCTTTCTTGGTTTCCGCTAGGCTCTTTGGTTTAATAGACTCTTGTTTCCTGATTTTGGGCTCAGCTTTGGGAGTGGGCGTCCTGATCATTTTAGGAGGTGGAGGCATCCTGGCCAGGCTAGATTGTGTCATCTCAGGCTCTTCATCTTCTGGTTCCTCTGGTGGAGGGATCTGTACCACTGGCTTCACATAGTAACTATGATAAGCAGCATGTAGCTGTCCATTACCTGTGTTTACAGGTTTGGACATGGTCTGAGGTGCCTTGGGGGGCTTTGGTGGAGGAACTTCCTGCAGTTTGATGGCTGTTACAGGAGGAGGGGCGGTTACTTTGGTGATCTCTGCCACAATTGAAGCTCTTTCTTCTTTGCTTATCTTGCGAGCTACACT
This sequence comes from Botia almorhae, assembly GCA_036877575.1. NCBI lineage: Eukaryota > Metazoa > Chordata > Actinopteri > Cypriniformes > Botiidae > Botia > Botia almorhae. The sequence continues at coordinate 6,766 of JAZGTJ010020889.1, forward strand.
ACTACTGTCCTTGCTTATCTTTCCGGCGACGCTGCTGTTGTCTTTGCTCATCTTCCGTGTGATACTGGAGTTGGCTGGTTGGCTCTTCTGAGGGGAGGAAGGAGGTGATGGGGTCGGGCTCCGGGCGGGAGTCTGAGAGGGAGTCGTGCCGCGGCGATAGAAAGGGCTGCCAGAAGGTTTCTTCTCCTCCTCCTCCTCCTTTGGTGGTTCCTCCTGAATCTCCTCTACTGGCTCATTGAACTTTTGTTTGATATAGTCAAGACCTGTATAGAAAGATGCACAGAAGAGATTTGATCAGTATGTGTGTTCCCGGGGAAACAAATCCATAACATTTGCACTGCTAACATAATGCCCCACCACTTAATAACAAATAATAAATTCAGACCAGAACTTATGTCTTACAATGGATCATGATAACACAAAAACTTGAAATGAATTCTCCAAATGAATCTTTGGCAATTGATATTTTTCACTCTAATGTGTGAAATAATAACAATAAAAAAGTAAGAATTGTAAGAAATTTCAATAACAATTTTGTCACTTTATCAACTCACCTTCGGCTCAATAAACTTGCGAAGTTATAAGAGCAACATCAAAATGATGAATGATGCAATTGTGGCTTTGCATAATAAATCTTTCTGAGAAATTATACGACTCCAACTAGCTTAAGCCCAAACAATTTAACTGCTGTTGTCATAATTCCCCTGACATCTCTGGTATCCATGATAACAAACTTCAAAAGGCAGAAGACATTTTTTAATGTTTATACGCTTAAATATCTTTTGAGCAATTTCTGTCAAGAACCTGATAAGAGCTGTATGCAGATGCTATTATGTTCCTTGCTGTCCGAACAGGATCCTCTCATTGTCAAAGGCTTAGTGTTCATGGTAAATCCACTGCAAGATGAACTAATTGCCAACAGCCAAGCCTGCTGTTTAAATGTATAAAAAATCTCTAAACTGATCTACTCAATTTTCCAGCTATGAAACAAAATTTACTAGGTAGTTTTTCTTTATTTTTTAGCAAAACAAGCCAATGTAAGAAAACATGCATCCATAAACAGTGTGATTCATGATTATTTAGTGTGTCATGCTACAAGCCTTTGTGAGTGTTATCTAACCAACACCAAGAACTGTTAATTGTGTGGCTGTGATCCACATAATGCTGTAAGATTGCTTTTATCTGTCTTTAATCCTCAGGAATGACTTTGAAAGTGAAGGGCTGCTTAAAGAAAAAAACATAAGCATAAACAAAACAATAAATAAAATGCTGTATAAAAAATAAAAAATCTTCTTACTATTATAGCACGTTATTATACAATTAACAATGCTGCACGATATGTTTGTCTTAATTTTTCCCCTTTCATCCAGGAAAAATATCCGATATATATTTACTTGTAAAAAATAAACTGGGTACAAAAGACCTTGATGGAGTATCTTGAGGGGGGTATTTTTTATACCATTGTTTGGCAATTGTTTTTTATTTTCCTTTARRCATAAACAAATCAAAACTACATTTATTAAGGTTTATGTTTAATAAAACAACACAAAATAAACTGAATTCAAGATATATAAATATTATTATATTCTTATATAAATGTTCTTCTTAAATAAATGTATCTTCTCTTACAGATTTGTATAGTTTAAATATTTTTAAACTATAAAACAGAATTGTATAGTTTTTCCTGCTGTTTTGTAATTTTAAACAGAATTACAAAATAAAAACATTTAAATTATTTTATTTCTTGCAGTGCAAATAGTTACCCAAGTAGAACTACAACATCAGCAGGAAAAACACAGTATGGCAATATACCAAACTGTTTATCACAGCTTCATGAAGCAATGGCTATAGGATTATGGACATAATAAATAAAATCACTACAAATGCACCATGAGTACAGCTAACACTCAGCCTAGAATAATGAAGGATTATCTTAAAATTGTATTACAATGAACAGCCCCTTCCCTCCTGTCCTTTTTCTCCAATATGTTTCTTTGTTTATCCACAGAAACTGGCCCTGTTTAGCATAATCCTGGGCATATTTCAGCACTATTGGGCAGGGGGATGGGGGGGTCATGGTGAACTGTCTGCTTAAATCCTTCAGAGCGTTGCACTCTTGTCGACCTTAAATTAGAGCAAGTGTCAATAATGAGAAGTGTTCATTTGATAGTCGAGGTAACAGAATGCCTTTATCTTTAGAGGTTGTGCTTAGTGATGCAATCCTGTTCACTCAGATTAAGGCACCTGTGCAAAACAGTTATGACTGATACACTTCAAAATCCTTTTCCAATCAGTATTTTTCCCTCGTTTTACAATAAAAATATATCAAATATAAACCATATGAGGTGCCTTGTAAGGTTATCATATAACACATGGTGAGGCTTCAAAATGTATAATGAGAACTGCCATGTTGTCATGTGAAAGTCAACTCCATAAATAAGTGGCGCCAATAGACCCTCATGGCTTCAAAATCGACATAAGACATTTGACAAAGATCCAGAGGCCTCTCTTAGGACACGAGACGGATTATGAAATCTTTTCACCTGCACTTATGAGACACAACTCAATTACTCCTGACATAAGAGTGGTTGTACTAAAGCTGTACCATTGTTTATATGTGTAACAGACTGAATTCAGAGATGCTATGAATCAGTGTAAACAAACCAGACTGAGGCATGCTTACCATATACAATGTTAAATCTGTGCAATCAACTAAAAGGTTTTCTTCATTGTTTCTATTGCTTCATTGTTGTCAGGAATATTAACAGGCTCCATAAACAAATTTAAATAACAATCATTCTTGATGGAGCATGTGATACAGGGGCTTTCGAATTTATTGAGCACATCATAAAATCATACCAGTGGCGTCTTGAGTGTATTTAAGAGGCATGCCAGGACATAATTTATTTCATTATGACAGACATCTGATGGAATAACATACTACTGACAAGCTATTTATAGTTGATCTATGTTTGTGTATTTAATGTACCATATTTACTTTACAAAAATATGTTCCTGCATGATTCATTAGTCAAGGCTGGTCTGTGTATTCTTTAATTAAAACATAATAGTTTGCTCCACTTCTTAAATGTCAACCAGTCAACCTCTCCACTCCAACCACCTGACACTATTCTGCTATACAATATCTGCTTATCATGATCCAATTAATTCGTGATGAATAAACCTGGGTTCTGCCTCACATATTATCTCCACTCAGAAATACATGAATTACAGAAAAACTGGAACGCTGATTTACAATGACTTCAATGGAACACAAACCAGTGTGAATAGGTCTGAATAGGCCTGCGTGTGAAAATCATACAAACTTCTTATCTAAAACTTAATCTAAAACTTCTTATTTTCTTGAGGAAACATTCCAAATTCCTCCTCAAGTGCTACCAAACAT